>WNWK01016016.1:0-45000 GCA_009830355.1 Cherax destructor
AAAGGGATGTTAGGAAGCATTTTTAAGCCATAGAGTAGTTAGGAAGTGGAATAGTTTAGCGAACGATATAGTGGAGGCGGGAACCATACATAGTTTTAAGACAAGGTATGATAAAGCTCATGGAGCAGGGAGAGCAGAGGCCCAGTAGCGGACAGCGAAGAGGCGGGGCCAGGAGCTGAGTCTCGACCCCTGCAACCACAATTAGGTGAATACAATTAGGTGAGTACACACACACACACACACACACACACATACACAACCAATGCAACCCCAATGCAACCAAACAATCGAAACCAGAACCCACACACTGTGCCCCTGCCAACATCCCCCCCCCCTCATAACAACCCCCGTCATAACAAACCCCACCCCACAGCAACTCCCCATAGGCCCTCTGCCCCCCCCCCTCATCACAATCCTCATCCCACAGCAACTTTCCCATAGGCCCCTGCCAGGGATCTCGCTTTCCCATCCCCATCATTTTCCCCAGACCACAGTTTTAGAAAGGAAGTTGAAGGTTTGGTATACGAACGTGGATAGAATAACGAATAAATGTGAGGACGATAACACTGGGACGATAACAGAAGCAATCTTCTCACCCGTATATCAGATCCCGAGGAAAGATATAAGGAGCAGAGGGGTAAGGAAGGGTTGCACTGCTCATTAAAAACCGATTGGAATTTGAGGAAATGGAAGGAATGGACGAGATTGGAGAAAAGAATTACATAGGTACTATTCAGTCTGGGGGATATAAGGAAGTCATAGAAATGACGTATAATCCGTCACAGAAGTGCATTAGACTTAGAGAGGAATATGAAGAGAGGAACAGAGCAATGGTGGGTGCACTAGCTGAGGTGGCCAGAAGAGCTCACTCGAGTAGAGCAAAGTTACTGGTTATGGGCTATTTCAACCACAGAGAGATTGATTGGGAAAGCCTGGAGCCACACAGAGGTCCCAAAACATGGAGAACCAAGATGATGGATGTGGTACTGGAAAACCTTATGCATCAACATGTTAGGGATACTACCAGAGAGAGAGAGGGGGAGGATGAACCAGCAAGACTGGACCTCGTGTTCACCCTGAGTAGCTCAGACATTGAGGACATCACATATGAAAGGCCCTTTGGAGCAAGTGATCATGTGGTTCTGAGCTTTGGAAAAGCCAAACTATAGAAGGGGGTACTACACAGGTATGAGGAACTTCCTGCAGAAGGTTCAGTGGGAAAGAGAATTGGTAGGAAATTCAGATGGAATACGTAACAAAATGCAAGGAGGCAGAGGAAAGATTTGTACCCAAGGGCAATAGAAATAATGGGAAGACCAGAACGAGCCCTTTGTTTTCCCGAAGGTGTAGGGCGGCTAAAACTAAGTGCACTAAGGAATGAAAAAAGTACAGAAGGCAAAGGACCCAGGAAAATAAAGAGAATAGTCGAAGAGACAGAAACGAGTATGCACAGATAAGAAGGGAGGCCAAGAACAGTACGAAAACAACATAGCATCGAAAGTCAAGTCTGACCCGAAGATGTTGTATAGCCACATCAGGAGGAAGACAACAGTCAAGGACCAGGTAATCAGGCTGAGGAAAGAAGGTGGGGAACTCACAAGAAACGATCAAGAAGTATGTGAGGAGCTCAACACGAGATTCAAGGAAGTATTTACAGTGGAGACAGAAAGGACTCTGGGAAGACAGAACAGAGGGGTTCACCAACAAGGGATATACCAACAAGTGTTGGACGAAATACACACAACCGAGGACGAGGTGAAGAAGCTGCTGAGTGACATTGATACCTCAAAGGCGGTGGGACCAGACATCTCTCTGTGGGTCCTTAGAGCAGAGCAGAGACACTGTGTGTGCCTATAATCACAATTTTCAACACATCCCTCGAAACTGGGCAACTATCTGAGGTATGGAAGACAGCAATTGTAGTCCCTATTTTTAAGAAAGTAGACAGAAACGAGGTATTATACTATAGATCAGTGTCCCTGACGTGTATAGTATGCAAAGTCATGGAGAAGATTATCAGGAGAGTGGTGGAGCACCTGGAATGGAGCAAGATTATAAACGACTACCAGCATGGATTCATGGAAGGCAAATCCTGTGTCACAAACCTACTGGAGTTTTATGACAAGGTAAAAGAAGTAATATAAAAATAAGAGGGGTGGGTTGATTGCATTTTCTTGGAGTGCAAGAAGGCCTTCGACACAGTTCCTCACAAGAGATTAGTGTAGAAGCTAGAGAATCAGGCACGTATAACAAGAAGGGCACTGCAGAGGATCAGAGAATAAATGACAGGGAGGCAACAACGAGGCATGGAACGGGATGAGGTATCACAGTGGGCGCCTGTGACGAGCGGGGTCTCACAGGGACCCCGCTAAGACCAGTGCTATTTTTGGTATATGTGAATGACATGATGGGAGGGATAGACTCAGAAGTGTCCCTGTTCGCAGACGATGTGAAGTTAATGAGGAGAATTAAATCAGATGAGGATCAGGCACGTCTACAAAGAGACCTGGACAGGCTGGACGCGTGGTCCAGCAACTGGCTCCTCGAATTTAACCATGTCGAATGCAAAGTCATGAAGTTCGTGGAAGGGCAAAGAAGACATCAGACTATAGGCTAGTTGGCCCAAAACTGCAAACCTCACTCAAGGAGAAAGATCTTGGGGTGAGTATAATACCGAGCACGTCTCCGGAAGTACACATCAACCAGATAACTGCTGCAGCATATGGGCGCCTGGAAACCTGAGAATAGCGTTGCGATACCTCAGTAAGGAATCGTTCAAGACTCTGTACACCGTGTACGTCAGGCCCATACTTGAGTATGCAGCACCAGTCTGGAACTCACACCTGGTCAAGCACGGCAAGAAATTAGATAAAGTGCAAAGGTTTGCAACAAGGTTAGTTCCAGAGCTAAGGGGAATATCCTACGAAGAAAGGTTAAGGGAAATCGGCCTGACGACACTAGAGGACAGGAGGGTTAGGGGTGACATGATAACGATATACAAAATACTGCGAGGAATATATAAGGTGGACAGAGACAGGATGTTCCAGAGATGGGGCACAGAAACAAGGGGTCACAATTGGAAGTTGAAGACAGACGAGTCAAAGATATGTTAGGAAGTATTTCTTCAGTCATAGAGTTGACAGGAAGTGGAATAATCTGGCAAGTGATGTTGTGGATGCAGGAACCATAGGTGGTTTTAAGATGAGGTATGATAAAGGTCATGGAGCAAGGGGAGAGAAGACCTCGTAGCGGTCAGTGAAGAGGCGGGGCCAGGAGCTGATTCCCGACCCCTGCATCCACAAATAGGTGAGAACACACACACACACATATATATATATATATATATATATATATATATATATATATATATATATATATATATATATTTATATATATGTATTAAGAAAAAGAGGATACATAAGTATACAATATAAGATGTAGGCCGTGATGATAGTAGTTTGCTGGACTACGTATTTGTAGATAAACGTTTGTTGGGTAGACTTCAGGATGTACATGTATATATAGGGGCCACGGATATATCAGACCACCTTTTAGTTGTAGCTACAGTGATAGTAAAAGGTAGATGGGATACAAGGAAAATGGAAACAGCAGGTAAGAGAGAGGTGAAGGTTAATAAGCTAAAGAAGGACGCAGTTAGGGTAATAAATAAACTATTGGAGGATAGATGGGCTAGTGAGAGTATGGGAATGGGGTGCAAGATGTATGGGGTAGTTTTAAGAATGTAGTGGTAGAGCGTTCAGCAGAAGTTTGTGGTTACAAGAAAGTGGGTGTGGGGGGAGGGAAGAAGAAGAGAGAAATAAAAAAAAAGGAATAAGAAAAACAAAAAGGATTATGAGGCTAAAGTCGCAAGGGATTCTAAGACTAACCCAAAAAGGTTGTTTCAGGTATACAGAAGTAAGATTAGGGAAAAGATAGGGCCACTTTTGTGTAACTCAGGTCAGATCACTGTGATAAGGAAATGTGTGAACTTTTCAACACTTACTTCCTCTCACTTTTTACTCAGGAAGACACTAGCGAAACTCTAGAAATAATAAATTATGTAGAATAGGACGATAATAAACTACACACGATTGGGGTAACTAGTGACATGGTCCTCAGACAAATAGAGAAATTAAAACCTAACAAATCCCCAGGCTCTGATGAACTGTTTGCAAGAGTTTTAAAGGAATGTAAAGATGAACTTAGCATACCTTTGGCTAATCTTTTCAATATATCACTACAAACTGGCATAGTGCCAGACAAGTGGAAAATGGAAAATGTAATACCTATTTACAAGGCAGGTGACAGGTCCTTAGCTTCGAACTATAGACCAATAAGTCTTGCCTCCTGCTGTTCTTCACCATTCTTTTTTGTATGGACTGATGAAGCCACTGTGTGGCGAAACGTTTCCTCATTAAAGATACCCAAGTGTTGCATATGTGTCTAATTTATCAACTTGTCGGTTCTCTCAACCATTCATCTAATTTCCTCCATAGTGGGAAAATTTATGGAATCAATAATTGCCGAGGAAATTCGTAGCCATCTTGAAAGGCATAAATTGATTAATGAATCTCAGCACGGTTTTACAAAGGGGCGTTCCTATCTTACAAATTTACTTTTTTCACTAAGGTGTTTGAGGAGGCAGATCATGGTATTGAATATGATATTGTGTATATGGACTTTAGTAAGGCTTCCGATAGAGTTCCACATCAGAGGCTGTTGAGAAAACTTAAGGCACACGGAATAGGAGGAGAAATGTTTTCCTGGGTAGAGGCATAGTTGACAAATAGGCAGCAGAGATTTTGGATAAATGGGGAGAAATCAGAAAGGTGGCACATCACAGGCGGTGTTCCACAGGGGTCAGTGTTGGGCCCCTTGTTGTTCACACTTTACATAAACGACATAGTTGAGGGAATAAATAGCGACATAAGCAAATTTGCTGATGACACCAAAATAGACCGTCCAATTCATTCTAATGAGGGCATTAGAGCACTCCAGGATGATTTGAATAGACTGATGCAGTGGTCGGAGAAGTGGCAGATGCAGTTTAATGTAGACAAATGCAAAGTTCTAAATGTTGGACAGGAAAATAACCATGCCACATATAAACTAAATAATGTAGATCTTAATATTACTGTTTGCGAAAAGTATTTAGGAGTTCTTGGTAGCAGTAATCTGAAACCAAGACAACAGTGTATAAGTGTTCGCAATAAAGCTAACAGAATCCTTGGCTTCATATCAAGAAGTATAAATAATAGAAGTCCTCAGGTTGTTCTTCAACTCTATATATCTCTGGTTAGGCCTCATTTAGATTATGCTGCACAGTTCTGGTCACCGTATTACAGAATGGATATAAATGCTCTGGAAAACGTACACAGGAGGATGACAAAGTTGATCCCATGTATCAGAAATCTTCCCTATGAGGATAGACTGAGGGCCTTGAATCTGCACTCTCTAGAAAGGCGTAAAATTAGGGGGTATATGATTGAGGTGTATAAATGGAAAACATTAATTAATAAAGGGATGTAAATAGCGCGCTAAAAATATCTAGCCTAGACAGGACACGCAGCAATGGTTTCAAGTTGGAAAAATTTAGATTCAAGAAGGATATAGGAAAGCACTGGTTTGGTAATAGTGTTGTGGATGAGTGGAACAAACTCCCGAGTACCGAGTAGACGATGTGTAGTTTTAAAAATAGGTTAGATAAATATATGAGTGGGTGTGGGAGGGTGAGTTGGACCTGACTAGCTTGTGCTACTAGGTCAGATGCCGTGTTCCTTCCTTAAGTGCATGTGACCTGAACTGACTAGGTTAGGGCATTGGCTTAAGCCGGTGGGTGAATTGGTCCAATTCACATGGGCCAGTAGGCCTGCTGGAGTGTTCCTTCTTTCTTATGATCTTAAAAGAGAAAATGTTAGCATATGAGAGGTTTTTACAAAGTAGAAGGGATGCAAGGAGGGAGGAGTATATGGAGAGAAAAAGATAGGTTAAGAGAGTGGTGAAGCAATGTAAAAAGAGAGCAAATGAGCGAGTCAGTGAGATGTTATTAACAAATTTTGTTGAAAATAAGAAAAACAATTGAGTGAAATTAATAAGTTGAGGAAGTCTAGGGAAATAATGGATTTGATTGCTAAAAATAGGAGAGGAGAGTTATTAAATGGAGATTTAGAGGTATCGGGAAGATGGAGGAAATATTTTGAGGAATTGTTAAATGCTGATGAAGACAGGGAAGCTGTGATTTCGTGTATAAGGCAAGGAGGAATAACATCTTGTAGGAGTGAGGAAGAACCAGTTGTGAGTGTGGGTGAAGTTCGTGAGGCAGTGGGTAGAATGAAAGGGGGTAACGTAGCTGGGATTGGTGGGATGAAGATAGAAATGTTAAAAACAGGTGGGGATATAGTTTTGGAGTGGTTAGTGCTTTTATTTAATAAATGTATGGAAGAGGGTAAGGTACCTAGGGACTGGCAGACAGCATACATACTTCCTTTGTATAAAGGCAAATGGGACAAAAGAGAATGCAAAAATTATAGGGGAATAAGTCTGTTGAGTATACCTGGTAAAATGTATGGTAGAGTTATTACTGAAAGAATTAATAGTAAGACGGAAAGTAGGATAGCAGATGAACAAGGAGGCTTTAGGAAGGGTAGGGGGTGTGTAGACCAAGTGTTTACAGTGAAACATATAGGTGAACAGTATCTAGATAAGGGTAAAGTGGTTTTTGTGGCATTTATGGATTTGGAAAAGGCGTATGACAGGGGTGGATAGGGAAGTAATGTGGCAGATGTTGCAAATGTATGGAATAGGAGGTAGGTTACTGAAAGCAGTGAAAAGTTTTTACGAGGATAAAGAGGCTCACGTTAGAGTGTGTAGGAGAGAGAGTGGGAGATTATTTCCCACTAAAAGTAGGCGTTAGACAAGGATGTGTGATGCCACCATTGTTGTTCAATATATTTATAGATGGGTTATACTGTATTGAGTCTTCACAATGTACATTTATCTGCCAATAACATCTGTGTGTTCTAGGGACTATAAAGAATAATGTTCCTAAAATTTAATTAAAAGTTCTTTAATTATCATCTTACTGCTGTATAACCCCTGTGGTTTAGCGCTTCTATTTTATTATAATAATAATAATAATATCATCTTACTTATTACATATTTACTTGCTAACTTACTAAATTCCCTACTTACATACTTACTTGCGTATTACTTAAACGCTAGTCAGTCTGATTACAGGAGAAGAGATGATTGATTAAGGTACAGGTACATCACAATTTCGTTTATCTTATGGAAGAAATTTGGAACACTAATATATCGCTGTTCCTGCTAAAATTTTTGAGTGATGCATCCGATAAGATTGAACCCTTCCACGCTTATAACTTTATTATGCAACTTCTGAGTCAATTAAAACCGAATGTGCTTGTATATTCGACTCTTTGAGACGTTGGAAATAAAGTCTTTGCTATGTTAGCACTATTTCATCCTTTTATTGCCGAAATTAACTTACTTGTTTCCTTATGATGACTTGTGAATGCTTCGTCTGATTACCTGAATGTATTTAGTGGTAATATTGAATTACATTACAAACTTATGCCGCACTCTGCACTATTCTAGTTGCGTGCGTTGAGGCTTAGGGGACTGAGGTTAAGCAACACGGGGATACCTTCCTCGGATCGAACAGTGACTGAATTACATCTAATTTGAATATCCCTACTGGAGTGGACGCGGGTCAGAGGAATAATGGTCGATAGCACTATCTGATTACCATTACTTCATCTGCAAAATTATTCATAAGATAATTTCATAATTGTAAAGCTATTGATATTGTGAAGAAATAACTGTGACCACCAGACCAGATACACACACACACACACACACACACACACACACACACACACACACACACACACACACACACACACACAATCAGACACGAGAGCCATGAGAGAGAGGGGTGGGTGGTAGACTACATTTTCTTCCTCTACAAGAAGGCCTTCGACACAGTTCTCACAAGAGATTAACGCAAAAGCTAAAGGATCTGGCACGCATAACAGGAAGGGCACTGCAAGAGATCAGAGAATACCTGACAGAGAGGCAGCAACGTGTCATGATACATGATGAGGTGTCAGAGTGGGCGTCTTTGACGAGCGGGGTTCCACAGGGGTCAGTCCTAAGACCTGTGCTATTTTTGGTATATGTGAATGACATGACGGAAGGCATAGGCTCAGAATTATACCTTATATTATACCTACAAAGGGACTTGAACAGGCTGCAAGCCTGGTTCAGAAAATGGCTCCTGAAGTTTAACCCTATCAATTGCAGTCATGAAGATATGAGAAGGGCAATGAAGACCGCCGCCTCAGGTGGCCAAAGACTGCAAACCTCATTCAAGGAAAAGGATCTTGATGTGAGTATAATACCGAGGCGCCCAGAAACCAGATAACTGCTGCAGCGTACGGGCGCCTGGCAAACCTAAGAATAGCGTTCAGACACCTCAGGAAGGAATCGTTCAAGACTCTGTACACCGTGTAGGTCAGGCCCATATTGGAGTATGCAGCACCAGTTTAGAACCCACACCTGGTCAAGCACGTCAAGAAGTTACAGAAAGTGCAAAGGTTTGCTACGAAGAAAGGGTAAGGAAAATCAACCTGACGACACTGAAAGATAGGAGGGTTAGGGGAGACATGATAATGACATGCAAAATACTGCGAGGAATTGACAAGGAGGACAAAGATAGGTTGGTTTAGAGATGGTACACAGGGCCTGGAGCTATGACTTGACCCCTGCAACCACAAATAGGTGAGTTAGTTCACACACACAAATACACACACACACACACACACACACACACACACACACACACACACACTGAAGTGTGTGAGGAGCTCAACATGAGATTCAAAGATGTGTTCACAGAGGAGATAGAAGGTCCTTCAGAAAGGAGTAGAGGTAGGGTACACCATCAGGTGCTGGACACAATACACACAACTGAGGAGGAAGTGAAGAGGCTACTAAGCGACCTGGATACCTCAAAGGCGATGGGGCCGGATAACATTTCTCCATGGGTCCTGAGAAAGGGAGCAGAGGAGCTATGTGTACCCCTAACAACAATCTTCAACACGTCTATCGAAACAGAGTAAATACCTGAGGTATGGAAGACAGCAAATGTAGTTCCAATCTTTAAAAAAGGAGACAGGAACGTAGCACTAAACTACAGACCAGTGTCACTGACATGTATAGTATGCAAGGTCATGGAGAAGATTATCAGGAGAAGAGTGGTGGAGCACCTAGAAAGAAATGAGCTTATCAACGACGGCCAACACGGTTTCTGGGACGGGAAATCTTGTGTGACAAACCTACTGGAGTTCTACGACAGGGTGACAGCAGTAAGACAAGAGAGAGAGGGGTGGGTAGATTGCATATTCCTAGACTGTAAGAAGGCGTTTGACACAGTTCCACACAAGAGATTAGGGCAGAAGCTGGAGGACCTGGCAGGGGTAACAGGGAAGGCACTACAATGGATCAGGGAATACCTGTCAGGAAGACAGCAGCGAGTCATGGTCCGTGGCGAGGTGTCAGAGTGGGCGCCGGTGACGAGTGGGGTTCCACAGGGGTCAGTCCTAGGACCGGTGCTGTTTCTGGTATTTGTGAACGACATGACGGAAGGAATAGACTCCGAAGTGTCCCTGTTTGCAGATGATGTGAAGTTGATGAGAAGAATTCAATCGGACGAGGACCAGGCAGAACTACAAAGGGATCTGGACAGGCTGCAAGCCTGGTCCAGCAATTGGCTCCTGGAGTTCAACCCCACCAAGTGCAAAGTCATGAAGATTGGGGAAGGGCAATGAAGACCGCAGACGGAGTACAGTCTAGGGGGCCAGAGACTACAAACCTCAATCAAGGAAAAAGATCTTGGGGTGAGTATAACACCAGGCACATCTTCTGAGACGCACATCAACCAAATAACTGCTGCAGCATATGGACGTCTAGCAAACCTAAGAACAGCATTCCGACATCTTAATAAAGAATCGTTCAGGACCCTGTACACTGTTTACGTTAGGCCCATACTGGAGTACGCAGCACCAGTTTGGAACCCACATCTAGCCAAGCACGTAAAGAAGCTAGAGAAAGTGCAAAGGTTTGCAACAAGACTAGTCCCGGAGCTACGGGGTATGCCCTACGAAGAGAGGTTAAGGGAAATCGACCTGACGACACTGGAGGACAAGAGAGATAGGGGGGACATGATAACGACATATAAGTACTGAGAGGAATAGACAAGGTGGACAGAGACAGAATGTTGCAGAGATGGGACACAGCAACAAGGAGACACAGTTGGAAGTTGAAGACTCAAATGAATCACAGGGATGTTAGGAAGTATTTCTTCAGTCATAGAGTGGTCGGGAAGAAGTGGAATAGCTTGGGAAGCGATGTAGTGGAGGCAGGCTCAATACATAGATTTAAGAAGAGGTATGATAAAGCTCATGGAGCAGGGAGCGTGACCCAGTAGCGGCCAGTGAAGAGGAGTTGCCAGGAGCTATGACTCATCCCCTGCAACCACAACTAGGTGAGTACAACTAGGTGAGTACACACACACACACATACACACACACACACAGTAAATGATATGAAGGAATATGTGACAGCAATAAGGATGTAGAGGAGAGGTTCGTATCCAAGGTCAACAAAAATAATGAGAAAGTCAGGACGAGCCCTTGGTTCACCTAAAGGTGTAGAGAGGCCAAACCCAAGTGTGCTAAAGAATGGAAGAAGTATTGGAGGCAAAGGACCCAGGATTATAAGGAAATCAGTCGAAGACTTAGAAATAAATATGCTCAGATAAGGAGGGAGGCCCAGTGACAATAGGAAAGCAGCGAAATCAGAGTCTGACCCGAAGCTGTTGTACAGTCACATCAGGAGGAAAACAACAGTCAAGGATCTGGTAATCAGGCTGAGGAAGACAGGAAGGGAGATCACAAGAAACGACCGAGAAGTATATGAGGAACTCAACAAGAGATTTAATGAAATATTTACAGTGGAGACAGAAAGGTCTCCAGAAAGTCGAAGTGGTTTGGGTACACCATCAAGTGCTGGACACAATATATATAACAAAGGAGGAGGTGAAGAGCGGCTAAATGAATTAGATACCTCAAAGGCGATGGAGCAGGGAACATCTCTCCATGGGTCCTGAGGGAGCAGAGGAGCTCTGTGTGCCACTAACAACAATCTTCAACACATCTATTAAAACAGGGCGACTACCTGAGGTGTGGAAGACAGCATATGTAGTCCCAGTTTTTAAGAAAGGAGACAGACATGTAGAATTAAATTACAGACCAGTGTCACTGACATGTATAGTATGCAAATTCATGGAGAAGTTTATCAGGAGAAGAGTGGTGAGGCGCCTAAAAAGGAATAAGCTTATTCACTACAACCAGCATGGTTTCAGGAAATGGAAATCCTGTATCACAAACCTACTCGAGTTCTATGAGAAGGTGACAGCAGTAAGACAAGAGAGAGAGAGGGGTGGGTAGACTGCGTTTTCTTGGAATGTATGAAGGGTTTTAACAGTTCTAGGACAAGACTGATATAACAGGAAAGGCACTGCAAGGGATCATAGAATACCTGAAAGGATTGTAACAGCGAGTCATGGTACGTGACGAGGTGTCAGAGTGAGCACCGGTGACGAGCGGGTTTCCACAGGGGTGACTCATAGGACCGGTGCTGTCTCTAGTATATGTGAATGACATAACGGAAGGAATAGACTTGAAAGTGTCCCTGTTTGCGGATGATGTGAAGCTAATGAAGAGAATTCAATAGGATGAGAATCAGGCAGGACTACAAAGGGATCTGGACAGGCTGCAAGCCTGGTTCAGCAACTGGCTCCAAAGAGTTCAACCCCACCGAGTGCTAAGTTATGAAGATAAGTGAAGGGCAAAGAAGATCGCAGGCAGAGTACAGTCTATGGGGTCAAAGATTGTAAACCTCACTCAAGGAAAAGGATCTCTTAGTGAGTATAATACTGAGTATTCGAACACAGGTAAAGAATGCCCTGTGAGACCTGGTAGTAATGGGAATGTGGAACAAACAAAACTCAACAGTTAACTATAATGTATATTTGCCTTCAACAGATGATATATATAAGTATGAACACTATGTGCAATATGTACAGATAGAATAATAAGTGTACACCACGGTGACAGATGGCAAAGCAGAAGCCAGAGAGTGAGCACTGCACTCAACCAGCGGTTAGACAAGTCTGTCAATGTTTACCGCAAGTGAACCACGTTGCTTCAGCTTTGGCGGGCTTGCCTGTGATTGGCCAATGAACCAAGGTACTGATATAACGACGGGTATCCTACTGATCGTTAAACCCTTAGCACCCTGTTTGCTGGTTGGGAAGCAGCCTATATTGTAGTGTGACATACGCTGAATAAATTGTAACATTCTCTTTGCATGCTGCCACACCTAGCACATCTGAGGCGCACATCAATCAAATAATTGCTGCAGCATATGGGCGACTAGCAAACCTAACAAAAGCATTCCGATACCTCAGTAAGAAATCGATAAAGACTCTGTACACCGTGTACGTCAGGCCCACACTGGAGTATGCAGAACCAGTTTGGGACCCACACCTGGTCAAGCACGTCACGAAATTAGAGAAAGTGCAAAGGTTTGCAACGACACTAGTCCCGGAGCTAAGGGGCATGTCGTACGAGGAGAGGTTAAATGAAATTGACATGACGACACTGGATGACAGGAGAGAGATATAGGGACATGATAACGTCATATAAATACTGAGAGGAACTGACAAGGTGGACAGACATAAAATGTTCCAGAGATGGGACACAGCAACAAGGGGTCACAATTGGAAGTCACAATTGGAAGTTGAAGGCTCCTATGAGTCACAGGGATGTTAGGGAGTATTTCTTCAGTCACAGAGTTGTCAGAAAATGGAATAGTCTGGAGAGTGATATAGTGGAGCAGGATTCATACATAGCTTTAAGAAAATATATGATAAGGCTCATGGAGCATAGAGAGAGAGTGGACCTAGTAGCGAGCAGTGAAGAGACGGGGCCAGGAATTATGACTCAACCCCTACAATCACAATTAGGTGAGTACACACACAAACTCACTACATACAGACACACACACTTTCTCACACAAACAAACAATAAAACAAAAAACACAAACAAACACACACACACACATTACACACACAAACACACACACACACACGCTTGGGAAGCGATGTAGTGGAGGCAGGATCCATTCATAGCTTTAAGAAGAGGTATGATAAGGTTCATTGCGAAGGGAGAGATACCCAATAGCGGCCAGTGAAGAGGCGGGACAAGGAGCTATGAATCGACCCCTGCAGCCACAACTAGGTGAGTACACACCCAAAGGTGCAGGGAGGCCAAAACCAAGTGTGCTAGGGAATGGAAGAAGTATAGAAGGCAAAGAACCCAGGAAAATAAGGAGAACAGTCGTAGAGCCAGAAACGAATATGCACAGGTAAGAAGGGAGGCCCAACGACAGTATAAGAATGACATAGCAGGGAAAGCCAAATCTGACCTGAAACTGTTGTACAGCCACATCAGGAGGAGAACAACAGTCAAGGACCAGGTCATCAGGCTAAGGAAGGAAGGAGGAGAGATCACAAGAAATGCCCGCTAAGTATGTGAGGAACTCAACAGGAGATTCAAAGAAGTGTTCACCGAGGAGACAGAAGGGACTACAGAAAGACAGAGAGGTAGGGTACACCACCAAGTGTTGGACACAATACACGCAACCGAGGAAGAAGTGAAGAGGCTGCTGAGTGAGCTAGATACCTTGAAGGCAACGGGGCAGGATCACATCTCTCCATGGGTCCTGAGAGAGGGAGCTGAGGCGCTATGTGTACCCCTAACAACAATATTCAACACATCTATCGAAACAGGGAGACTACCTGAGGTATGGAAGACAGCAAATGTAGTCCCAATCTTTAAAAAAGGAGACACACATAAAGCACTTAACTACAGACCAGTGTCACTGACATGTATAGTACGCTAAGTCATGGAGAAGATTGTCAGGAGAAGAGTGGTGGAACACCTAGAAAGGAATGAGCTTATCAACGGCAGTCAACATGGTTTCAGGGACGGGAATCCTCTGTTACAAACCTACCGGAGTTCTATGACAGGGTGACAGCAGTAAGACAAGAGAGAGAGGGGTGGGTAGATTGCATTTTCTTGGACTGTAAGAAGGCGTTTGACACGGTTCCACACAAGAGATTAGTGCAAAAGCTGGAGGACCAGGCAGGGATAACAGGGAAGGCACTCCAATGGATCAGGGAATACCTGTCAGGAAGACAGCAGCGAGTCATGGTTCGTGGCGAGGTGTCAGAGTGGCCGTCTGTGACGTGTGGGGTTCCACAGGGGTCAGTCCTTGGACCGGTGCTGTTTCTTGTATTTGTGAATGACATGACGGAAGGAATAACCTCCGAAGTGTCCCTGTTTGCAGATGATGTGAAGTTGATGAGAACGATTCAATCGGACGAGGACCAGGCAGAACTACAAAGGGATCTGGACAGGTTGCAGGACTGGTCCAGGAATTGGCTCCTGGAGTTCAACCTCACCAAGTGCAAAGTCATAAAGATTGGGGAAGGGCAAAGAAGACCGCAGACGGAGTACAGTCTAGGGGGCCAGATACTACAAACCTCTCCCAAGGAAAAAGATCTTGGGGTGAGTATAACACCAGGCACATCTAGTGAGGCGCACATCAACCAAATAACTGCTGCAGCATACGGGCGCCTAGCAAACCTAAGAACAGCATTTCGACATCTTAATAAAGAATCGTTCATAACCCTGTACACTGTGTACGTTAGGCCCATACTGGAGTACGCAGAACCAGTTTTGAACCCACACCTAGCAATGCACATAAAGAAACTAGAGAAAGTGCAAAGGTTTGCAACACGACTAGTCCCTGAGCTAAGGGGTATGTCCTATGAGGAGAGGTTAAGGGAAATCGACCTGACGACACTGGAGGACAGGAGAGTCAGGAAGGACATGATAACGACATATAAAATACTGAGAGGAATTGACAAGGTGGACAGAGACAGAATGTTCCAGAGATGGGGCACAGCAACAAGGGGACACAGTTGGAAGTTGAAGACTCAGATGAATCACAGAGATGTTAGGAAGTATTTCTTCAGTCACAGAGTGGTCGGGAAGTGGAATAGTTTGGGAAGCGATGTAGTGGAGGGAGGATCCATTCATAGCTTTAAGAAGAGGTATGATAAGGTTCATGGCGAAGGGAGAGAGACCCAGTAACGGCCAGTGAAGAGGCGGGTCCATGAGCTATAACTCGAACCCCTGCAACCACAACTAGGTGAGTACACAAACACACACAAAATAAACCGCACTGAAGAAAGTACAAAAAAGGAAGAGAATCTCTCACTGGGGTGAATAAAACACCAAACATTTGGCCAGATATACACATAGATCAAGCAACTCCAACAGCATATGCAAGATTAGCAACAAACTTCGGTAGTATTCTGAAATTTGAATAGAGAATTTCTCAGATTCTTGTATACTACATACGGTATGTCAATCATTGATTACGCGGCTCCAGCATGTCCACTCCTGCTCACGCATATGAGGACCATGGCTCCAGCATGGAGTCCACTCCTGCTCACGCATATGAGGACCATGGCTCCAGCATGGAGTCCACTCCTGCTCACGCATATGATGACCATGGCTCCAGCATGGAGTCCACTCCTGCTCACGCATATGAGGACCATGGCTCCAGCATGGAGTCCACTCCTGCTCACGCATATGAGGACCATGGCTCCAGCATGGAGTCCACTCCTCCTCACGCATATGAGGACCATGTCACTAGTGACTGCTGCTCCAGTATTTATTTTCGTCCTGACCAGGATATTTTTTTATTTCTGAGATTTCGCTTGTATCTTGTGTATAAAGAAAAGTGAAGGATTGCATCCAGTTCATTACCAACACTGATAAGAATGCACTATGAGGAGAGCTTATTGTGGCTGACCCAGACGACCTTAGTGGAGAGGTCAAGAGAGGTACAGGATTACAACATGAAAAATCGTATGGGGATTTAATGAGGCAGAAAAGACAGACTGTTTGAATTATATGGATCAGGATGAAGGGAACACAGGAGGAAGCTGAAGAGATGACCCATAGCAAAGGATGTATTTGTTTAGTCTCGAGGTGGCTGAAAAGAGGAATTACTTGGATAATACGGTAATGGAAGCAATTTCAATACACAACATCCAAAGCAGGTATGTTAAAGCCCAAGACGTCAGAAATCATTGATAGCGATCAAAATAGTCTAGAACAGTGCTTCTCAAAACTGTCAGATGTGGTGGATTACCAGTTTCTTCTTCAGTGTGTCATAGACGGATTAAGGATGGCAGATATTCAACATTGGTGAACGAGAAAATAGTATAAAATAAAACATTCAGTTGAGAATTAAACGAAACAGTTTTTCAGTAATCCTGGAATAACACCTAACTTTACTGGTGTGAAAAGTGAGCTTGTTTTTAACTTACCAGGGTATCGAGGCTCACTGAAGACGGCGACTCACACACTGGAAATCAAAGACCTGTACAGTAATATTCTCAAAGTGATATTCGCTCTTCAGAAAGAAGTCTAGTATTTATGTCGAGGGAAATAAAAGAATTTTCTGAGAAACTTAGAGAAGGAGAGGAAATTCTGCTATCATATTGATTCAGATGGCAGCAAATGATGTTATAATTTCAAATTTCATCTTCAATCCTTCGTCAACTGCCAATTCCATTTATTTGTCTTTCACAAGAGTCAAATCATCGTTCATCCAGTTATTTTTCGATGGATCTCCTTTGGTCGTAAAGTAGAACTCAAATTATCTGTAACATTCATTAAGTGTTTACTAATGACGATACATAGTTGTTATATTAAGTTCTTTATCTGCATCAGCGATGTTTGCCACCAATTTGTAAAACCCATCAAAACTTCTCTTGATAATTAACAACAGCTGGAATATCGTATAACTAACCAGCGAACAGTGGTTATGGAACCAACGAAACGCTGTACGTACAATCCGGCTGTGGCTCTCACACTCCTTATAAGTAACACCAAGAAAATAGAAAACAAGACCATAATTATTCTCACCGTGATATCCAGCAGCCGTCGCCCACCATGAAGACACTAAAGAAATGGCCATAAGTGTGGCCATGTGGCACACCACGGACATCACCAAGGACACAAATGTCCTTTAGCCAAACCTCAAAGAGTCGCAAATATGTGACCTTCAGTAGGAAGAAAAGATAATCGTAATACTATGTAAGTTCAGACCATCTGAAGGGTAGACTCATGGAAATAGAGGGATCATAGAAATCTGTGTCACATTAGCCGCTGCAACAGCAAATTACATTGCTAGAGCAAGAAGTAGCCTCGATAATTAAGACACATGTGCAACATATCTTACTTATCAACTTGTTGATGTTGTGTTCCATAATCCTGCTCACACATTGTTGATGTTGTGTTCCATAATCCTGCTCACACATTGTTGATGTTGTGTACCATAATCCTGCTCACACATTGTTGATGTTGTGTTCCATAATCCTGCTCACACATTGTTGATGTTGTGTTCCATAATCCTGCTCACACATTGTTGATGTTGTGTTCCATAATCCTGCTCACACATTGTTGATGTTGTGTACCATAATCCTCCTCACACATTGCTGGTGTTGTGTACCATAATCCTCCTCACACATTGCTGGTGTTGTGTACCATAATCCAGCTCACACATTGTCAGACACTGAAACACAAGGGTCTCTTGGTACAGAAGTCATCTTCAACAACTTTATTGCCTGACTACTAGTTACGAGTGAGAAAGGAAGGATTTGAGAGGGACCTACCCAGGAGGTTTGCTACATTGCCTCTCAACGATTACATTTATACTTCTACTAGTGGGTTCCGCCTCTGCTGTCGTCAAAATATACTGCGTCTCACCTTCTATTCTGTTTCTTCAACTTCACATTATTCCAGGCTGAGGGACTGACCACCTCAAAACTACGTCTTCGAGGGTGATAGACTGATTGCATCATCTTTACATCAATACTGCTTATGTCTCCTATATATCTGACTGAAGAAACCTAATTTGTAGGCGATACGTTTGGGAATAAACATACCTAACCGTCTTATTAAACTGTCGAAATTGTAAGCCAAACTACGTTACAATAAGAAGAAATGTTGCAACAATAGACACAAAGACAACAAGAAGCATTACTGTAACAAGAAGCATTACTGTAACAAGAAGCATTACTGTAACAAGAAGCATTACTGTAACAAGAAGCATTACTGTAACAAGAAGCATTACTGTAACAAGAAGCATTACTGTAACAAGAAGCATTACTGTAACAAGAAGCATTACTGTAACAAGAAGCATTACTGTAACAAGAAGCATTACTGTAACAAGAAGCATTACTGTAACAAGAAGCATTACTGTAACTAGAAGCATTACTGTAACAAGAAGCATTACTGTAACAAGAAGCATTACTGTAACAAGAAGCATTACTGTAACAAGAAGCATTACTGTAACAAGAAGCATTACTGTAACAATAAGCATTACTGTAACAAGAAGCATTTCTGTAACAAGAAGCATTTCTGTAACAAGAAGCATTACTGTAACAAGAAGCATTACTTTAACAAGAAGCATTACTGTAACAAGAAGCATTACTGTAACAAGAAGCATTACTGTAACAAGAAGCATTACTGTAACAAGAAGCATTACTGTAACAAGAAGCATTACTGTAACAAGAAGCATTACTGTAACAAGAAGCATTACTGTAACAAGAAGCATTACTGTAACAAGAAGCATTACTGTAACTAGAAGCATTACTGTAACAAGAAGCATTACTGTAACAAGAAGCATTACTGTAACAAGAAGCATTTCTGTAACAAGAATCATTACTGTAACAAGAAGCATTACTGTAACAAGAAGCATTACTGTAACAAGAAGCATTACTGTAACAAGAAGCATTACTGTAACAAGAAGCATTACTGTAACAAGAAGCATTACTGTAACAAGAAGCATTACTGTAACAAGAAGCATTACTGTAACTAGAAGCATTACTGTAACAAGAAGCATTACTGTAACAAGAAGCATTACTGTAACAAGAAGCATTACTGTAACAAGAAGCATTACTGTAACAAGACGCATTACTGTAACAAGAATCATTACTGTAACAAGAAGCATTACTGTAACAAGAAGCATTACTGTAACTAGAAGTATTACTGTAACAAGAAGCATTACTGTAACAAGAAGCATTACTGTAACTAGAAGCATTACTGTAACAAGAAGCATTACTGTAACTAGAAGCATTACTGTAACAAGAAGCAATACTGTAACTAGAAGCATTACTGTAACAAGAAGCATTACTGTAACAAGAAGCATTACTGTAACAAGAAACATTACTGTAACAAGAAGCATTACTGTAACAAGAAGCATTACTGTAACAAGAAGCATTACTGTAACAACAAGCATTACTGTAACAAGAAGCATTACTGTAACAATAAACATTACTGTAACAAGAAGCATTTCTGTAACAAGAAGCATTTCTGTAACAAGAAGCATTACTGTTACAACAAGCATTACTTTAACAAGAAGCATTACTGTAACAAGAAGCATTACTGTAACAAGAAGCATTACTGTAACAAGAAGGATTACTGTAACAAGAAGCATTACTGTAACAAGAAGCATTACTGTAACAAGAAGCATTACTGTAACAAGAAGCATTACTGTAACAAGAAGCATTACTGTAACAAGAAGCATTACTGTAACTAGAAGCATTACTGTAACAAGAAGCATTACTGTAACAAGAAGCATTACTGTAACAAGAAGCATTTCTGTAACAAGAAGCATTACTGTAACAAGAAGCATTACTGTAACAAGAAGCATTACTGTAACAAGAAGCATTACTGTAACAAGAAGCATTACTGTAACAAGAAGCATTACTGTAACAAGAAGCATTACTGTAACAAGAAGCATTATTGTAACAATAAGCATTACTGTAACAAGAAGCATTACTGCAACAAGAAGCATTACTGTAACAATAAGCATTACTGTAACAAGAAGCATTACTGCAACAAGAAGCATTTCTGTAACAAGAAGCATTACTGTAACAACAACAACAGTTACCTTCAACACCTATCAGCAACAACAATTACCTACAACACATCCCATCAACAACAATTACCTACAACACCTCTCAGCAACATACAGTAACATTCAACACCTCCCAGCATCAACAGTAACACTCAATACCTCCCAGCAACTAAAGTTCTGGGACAAAGTAACTGCAGTTGCTCCTGACGAGTCCTGGGACAATGTAACTGCAGTTGCTCCTGACGATTCCTGGGACAATGTAATTGTAGTTGTGCTAGACCAGCCCCGGAACAATGTAACTATTTGTACTAGACGAGTCTTTAACAACGTAACTTTAAACGAGCCTTGCAGTTGTGCTAGAGGCACTTCCACAGAAGTCTCTTGCAACACCGTTATCACCTGTGCTAAGATCATTCCAGCATCCCAAGGAGACCCACTTACAGAACTGCTATTACTTTCACTACTAGTTCTGATGTAATTATAGTCCCCAGCACTGCTCAGAACCCCATTACCAGCAATTCTGGGACTTTTATACGCCCTGTTACCAACACTTCTAGAAAATCTACTTCTAGCACTCCTGTAGGAGTGTAGGATCCTAACGGATCTTATACAAGCACCCAACATCATACCTGTACCTAATAACAGGATTGCAAAGAACCTTCAGCCAGCACTGCTAGAAACCCTGCTACTAGCTCAGCAAGGAACCTTCAGCCAGCACTGCTAGAAACCCTGCTACTAGTTCAGCAAGGAACCCTTCAGACAGTACTGCTAGAAGCCTTGTTACCGCGCTGCGAACAAACTACTCTACGGGCGGGGATTGAACCCGCTGAGAGTCGTAAAACTGAAAACCGACGTGTTAGCCACTGGGTCAGCTGGCTACAATAAGATTCATCCAACTAGGTATATTTATACACCATAAGAAGGTTAGCATAGGCACCACTGTGACCACAGATGCAAGTTTTTATAGATGATTCTTCCAGCTGGCCCAGTGGCTAACGCGACGGTCTCGAGTTTCACGACTCACTCACTGCGGGTTCAATCCCGCCTGTACTGTTGTCAGCCAGCATTGCTAGAAGCCCTGCTACTAGCACAGCAAGAAACACTTCAGCCAGCAATGCAACAAACACTTCAGCCAGCGCTGCAAGAAACACTTCAGCCATCACTGCAAGAAACACTTCAGCCAGCACTGCAAGAAACACTTCAGCCAGCACTGCAAGAATCACTTCAGCCTGCACTGCAAGAAACACTTCAGCCTGCACTGCAAGAAACACTTCAGCCTGCACTGCAAGAAACACTTCAGCCAGCACTGCAAGAAATCCTTCAGCCAGCACTGCTAGAAACACTTCAGCCAGCACTGCAAGAAACACTTCAGCCAGCACTGCAAGAAACACTTCAGCCAGCACTGCAAGAAACACTTCAGCCAGCACTGCAAGAAACACTTCAGCCAGCACTGCAAGAAACACTTTAGCCAGCACTGCAAGAAACACTTCAGCCAGCACTGCAAGAAACACTTCAGCCAGCACTGCAAGAAACATTTCAGCCAGCACTGCTAGAAACACTTCAGCCAGCACTGCAAGAAACACTTCAGCCAGCACTGCAAGAAACACTTCAGCCAGCACTGCTATAAACACTTCAGCCAGCACTGCATGAAACACTTCAGCTAGCACTGCAAGAAAAAATTCAGCCAGCACAGCAAGAAACACTTCAGCCAGCACTGCAAGAAACACTTCAGCCAGCACTGCAAGAAACACTTCAGCCAGCACTGCAAGAAACACTTCAGCCAGCACTGCAAGAAACACTTCAGCCAGCACTGCAAGAAACACTTCAGCCTGCACTGATAGAAACACTTCAGCCAGCACTGCAAGAAACACTTCAGCCAGCACTGCTAGAAACACTTCAGCCAGCACTGCAAGAAACACTTCAGCCAGCACTGCAAGAAACACATCAGCCAGCACTGCAAGAAACACTTCAGCCAGCACTGCAAGAAACACTTCAGCCAGCACTGCAAGAAACACTTCAGCCAGCACTGCAATAAACACTTCAGCCAGCACTGCAAGAAACACTTCAGCCAGCACTGCAAGAAACACTTAAGCCAGCACTGCAAGAAACACTTCAGCCAGCACTGCTAGAAACACTTCAGCCAGCACTGCTAGAAACACTTCAGCCAGCACTGCAAGAAACACTTCAGCCAGCACTGCAAGAAACACTTCAGCCAGCACTGCAAGAAACACTTCAACCAGCACTGCAAGAAACACTTCAGCCAGCACTGCAAGAAACACTTCAGCCAGCACTCCAAGAAACACTTCAGCTATCACTGCAAGAAACACTTCAGCCAGCACTGCAAGAAACACTTCAGCCAGCACTGCAAGAAACACTTAAGCCAGCACTGCAAGAAACACTTCAGCCAGCACTGCAAGCAACACTTCAGCCAGCACTGCAAGAAACACTTCAGCCAGCACTGCAAGAAACACTTCAGCCAGCACTGCAAGAAACACTTCAGCCAGCACTGCAAGAAACACTTCAGCCAGCACTGCAAGAAACACTTCAGCCAGCACTGCTAGCAGCTCCGCCTCCAAAATACAAATAAAGATAAATGGCAGCACCTACATCAGCAACACAGTCGTATGACACAGAAGCAGCAAACGAGAACTGCAGCAGTAGAAAAATAATGACATTATCCATAGTAGCACCAGCAGTAGTAGCAACAGGAGTAACAACTGATGCAACAGAAACAACAACTGCTGCAACAGAAACAACAACTGTTGCAACAGAAACAACATAGACAGTAACAACTACAACAGCGAGAGAAGCAGAAGAAACTTCAACTACATCCCAAGAAACAAAGACAGTAGTAACAACTGCAGCAGCAGATAAAGCAGCATGAACAACGACACAATCCATTGGAATAATAACAATAATTACAACTGCTGCAGCAGAAACAGTAGCATCATCATCCGTAGAAATAATATATGCATTAGAATCACGAGGAACAACAGCAAATGACATTAGAAACAACAGGGACAATAACAGAAGACACTTCAGGAACAGCAGCCACATCCCTGCAAACAATAACAGCAACATAACCGTCAACAACAGCAGCAAGCATATTTTTTTTTAATTAATTTGGATGGCAAAACCCTTAAGGATCACAACATACGTGATGAATAAGAGGTAATCATATTAATTCAAGTAAATTGAGGGTACCTCACTTTTAAGGAATCAAGATTTCTTTACTAGAATGAAGGCACTGCACCTGAAAGGAATACCAGCCACAGGAATGCGATGGAGGAAATATGAGAGGTGTGTAATACACACTGAGGAAGAAGGCAAAGGAGAAGGAGTGGAAAGTCCTTTAGGAAGGAGAGAACTTAGGAGGGGCATTTGTAAAGAAAGTATTTAAACGTAGGAGGCATTTGGGCTAGAAGGGAGCATAGATGAGGTTTAGGTCCGGATGGAGGCGAACGAATGGGCGTGAAAAGGACTATTGAGGGAAAGGAGGTAAAGAAAAGGGAAATGGAAGGACCTGTGATAGGACGGAGACAAAGGAGGGGGTCAGAAATGGGGAACAAGAAGACCGAATGGGGACACTGGATGGAGTGAGGGGTTTTCATAACAGTGAGTCACAGATGAAGGGTGGAAGAGAGACACTGGAGCGGGAGAACACTACTGACAACACCTCGTTATCATAACACTTCTCACTCACTTTACGCGCTCATTCACTAACAGAAATATAAAGATGCAAATTGCATCACATTCCGCTTGAAGTTAAGAGGCTATTACAGCCGTATAATACTCAATAAGGAGGAGCAGGAAGAGAGAGAGAAAGAGAGAGAGAGAGAGAGAGAGAGAGAGAGAGAGAGAGAGAGAGAGAGAGAGAGAGAGAGAGAGAGAGAGAGAGAGAGAGAGAGAGAAAGAGAGAATGGGAGAGAGCATATTATGATTGTACCTGATTTAATTTTGTCTTATTAGTTCCAAAAATTTAAATAAATGAATATCAAAAAGACGACCAAATGATATTCAAAGTTACATATATGATTATTGCATACACAAATTTTCACTTGTCTTATATGGCAAGGTGAGCGTTGCTATTTAAGCCAAAATCGCAAGTTTTACCTAATCGGCACGACATATATATATATATATATATATATATATATATATATATATATATATAGTCGTGCCGATTAGGTAAAACTTGCGATTTTGGCTTAAATAACAACGCTCACCTTGCCATATAAGACAAGTGAAAATTTGTGTATGCAATAATTTCGCCAAAATTCTGAACTACTGAAAAAATTTAAAATTTCATGTTTTGTTTATTATTAAATTAATGTTAACGTATCTAAAATATATTTAGTTGGGTTAGGCTAAATTAAATTGCGCTTGTTGTAATAAGGTTAGGTAGGTTTTCAAAGTTTCTCTTGGTACAAAATTATAAATTCTTACATTAACATAAATGAAAAAATATATCTTTAAACGTATAAGAGAAAGTTTTAGAAAGGACTTAATTTTAGATGAGTTCTTGCTAATTGGACCAGTTTTACCTAATCGGCACGACATATATATATATATATATATATATATATATATATATATATATTTGCATCATGTATCGCCTGTTCACGTTTTTGCATATTTAGCATCGCACTCAATAAACAAGCACAAAAAATGATTATTACGAAATGTTTGTATGATCGTGCAGGTAATGATCACTCGACAAGAAACAGCCTACTGACTCAGAATGCGTGCGTGGATGCTTGTGGTGCGGGCAGGGGACACGTTCGGTAAGGCGGACGAAAATCGAGGTTTTCGTCCGCCTTACCGAACGTGTCCGCCTGCCCGCACCCACACAAAGCATCCCACGCACGCATTCTGAGTCAGTATGGCTGTTTCTTGTCGAGTGATCATTACCCTGCACGATCATACAAAACATTTCGTAATAATCATTTTTTTTGTGCTTGTTTATTGAGTGCGATTGCTAAATATGCAAAAAACGTGAACAGGCGATACATGATGCAAAATAACAATAGAGGAAGTTGAATGATAGTTCTAGGCGTTTCGTGTATCAATCAACATATTATCAGGAGCTTGCAATATTGCAGAAAAGAGGAGGAAGTCCAAGCAAATACAATCACAGGAAGCGCCTTTGCTCGAATGAGACAGAGAAACTGGAGGCAGCAGGCAGGAGGCAGGAAATACCCCTAGGTCTATCAATACCCATAGAAAGATTGAATATAATAGCACTAGAAGACAGCCAGCCCACAAGCACTTGTATTGAAGTACTAACCTAACGAACAAAATATTTCAATTACCAAAAATTCGGTCAGACTACGATATGCTATAAATGACTTTTCATACCAAATATAGATATTACTGACAGAAACGAAACTCACCAGGATGATAACAGATGCAATCTTTCCACACCCGGATATCAGATACTGAGGAAAGATAGAGGGAGCAGAGGGGGTGGAGGAGTTGCACTGCTCATTAAAAACCGGTGGGGATTTGACGAAATGAAAGGAATGGATGGAATGGGAGAGAGGGACTACATAGTAGAAACAATTTAGTCTGGGGGCACTACGGTGGTAATTGCGGTGATGTACAACCCACCTCAGAACTGCAGGAGGCCAATAGAAGAATTTGAAGAGAGCAACAGAGCAATGGTGGACACACAAACTGAGGTGGCCAGAAGAACTCACATGGGTAGAGCAAAATTACTAGTTTTGGTTAATTTCAGTCACAAGGATATTAGCTGGGAAAACCTGGAGCCACGTGGGGGGTCCCTAAACATGGATAGCTACGATGATGGATGTGGTACTATAAAACCTCATGTATCAACATGTTAGGGACACTACCAGAGAGAGGTGAGGATGAACCAGCAAGACTGTACCTCATATTCACCTTGAGTAGTTCAGACATCGAGGACATCACATACGAAAGGCCCCTAGGAGCTAGTGATCACGTGGTTCTGAGCATTGAATACATAGTACAGCTACAAGTGGAGAGGGTAGCAGAAGTAGGATGGGAAACATAAGAACATAAGAAAGAAGGAACACGGCAGCAGGCCTGTTGGCCCATACTAGGCAGGTCCTTCACAATCCATCCCACTAACAGGATATTAGCCCAACCCAATTTACAATGCTACCCAAGCAATAAGCTCTGAAAATTCAATTTACCCATGTGCAAGACCCACTCAAATCCAACCCCTCTCATTCATGTATTTGTCCAACCTAAATTTGAAACTACCCAAGGTTTTAGCCTCAATAACTCTATTAGGCAGACTGTTCCACTCATCAACTACCCTATTTCCGAACCAATACTTTCCTATATTATTTCTAAATCTAAACTTGTCTAATTTGAATCCATTACTGCGAGTTCTCTCTTGGAGAGATATCCCCAAGACTTTATTTATATCCCCTTTGTTAATACCCATCTTCCACTTATACAATTCGATCATGTCTCCCCTCATTCTTCGTCTTACAAGTGAATGTAATTTAAGGGACTTAAATCTTTCTTCATACGGAAGATTTCTAATGCTATGAATTAACTTTGTCATTCTATGCTGAATGTTTTCTAACAAATTTATATCCATTCTGTAAAATGGAGACCAGAACTGAGCTGCATAATTTAGGTGAGGTCTTACTAATTATGTATAAAGCTGTAGTATAACTGCTGGACTTCTGTTGCTTACACTTCTTGATATAAATCCCAGTAATCTATTTGCCTTATTACATATGCTTATGCATTGCTCTCTTGGTTTAAGGTTGCTGCTTACCATAACCCCCAAGTCTTTTTTGCAATCTGTATGGCTAAGTTCTACATCATTTAACTTATAAGTGCTTGGGTTATGGACACTCCCTCGCTTCAGAACCTTGCATTTATTTACATTGAACTGCATCTGCCACTTTTCTGACCACGAATTAAGTTTGTCTAAATCCTCCTGAAGTTCCATGACATCTACGTTTGAATCAATTATCCTACCTATCTTCGTGTCATCCGCGAATTTGCTCATATCACTAGTAATTCCCTCTTCAAAGGCATTGATATATATTATAAACAACAACGGGCCTAAGACTGATCCTTGTGGAACACCACTTGTTACGGATTCCCATTCGGATTTAACTCCATTTATGCACACTCTCTGCTTCCTGTTCGTGAGCCATGACTCGATCCATGACAACACTTTTCCCCCAATGCCATGAGCTGCCACTTTCTTTAACAGTCTCTGATGTGGTACTCTATCAAAAGCCTTACTAAAATCTAAATAAACAATATCGAATTCTTTATCATGATCAACAGCCTCGAAAGCTTTACTGAAAAAGGTTAATAAATTAGTTAGACAAGAACGGCCCCTCGTGAATCCATGCTGAGTATCATTAATGAAATTATGCTTATCAAGATGGCTTCTTATGATATCAGCTATAATTGACTAGCAATTTACCAACAATTGATGTTAGGCTTATTGGGCGGTAATTTGACGGTAACGACTTGTCCCCTGTTTTAAAAATAGGAATTACATTGGCTATCTTCCACATATCAGACCCTACACCTGTTTGAAGAGATAGATTAAAAATGTTAGTTAATGGTTCACAGAGTTCCATTTTGCATTCCTTAAGAACCCTTGCAAAAAGCTCATCAGGACCCGGCGATTTATTTTGTTTCAGTCGGTCTACTTGTTTCATAACCATTTCGCTAGTGACTGTGATATTACATAATTTATCTTCTTCAGGGACACTATAAAAATTAATTACTGGGATATTATTAGTGTCTTCCTGTGTGAAAACCGAGAGAAAATAATTATTAATTAAAAATAGAGCACATCTCATTCTCCTTGTCAGTAAGATGTCCAGAGTTATTTTTAAGGGGACCTATCTTATCTCTAACTTTTGTTCTATAAACCTGGAACAAACTTTTTGGGTTAGTTTTTGAATCCCTAGCAACTTTAATTTCATAATCCCGTTTAGCTTTCTTATCCCCTTTTTAACGTCCCTCTTAATGTCAGTATACTGATTTATAAGATGACCCTCACGACTTTTTATGCGCCTATAAATTTCTTTCTTCTGCCCTAAAAGATATTTGAGCCTATTATTCATCCATTTTGGGTCATTTCTACTTGATCTAATTTCTTTATTCGGGATAAATGTTCTTTGGGCAGCCTGTATAGTGTTAAGAAAACTGTCATACTGATAGCTCTCTTCGTTACCCCAGTCCACAGTTGATAAGTGTTCTCTAAGCCCATTCTAATCTGTTAAGCGAAAATCTGGGACCGTTATTAAATTATCCCTACTATCATACATCCATTCAATACTAAAGGTAATTGAATTGTGGTCGCTTGTGCCGAGTTCCTCTGTAATTTCTAAATTAATAACAAGGGTTTCCTTGTTTGCCAGAACCAAATCAAGTAGGTTATTTCCCCTTGTAGGTTCTGTCACAAACGGCTTCAAAAAACAATCCTGAACTACTTCTAAAAAGTCGTTAGATTCTAAATTCCCTGTCAAGAAATTCCAATCAATCTGACTAAAGTTAAAGTCCCTTAGAATTACTACGTTATCGTGCCTTGTGGCCTTAACAATTTCCTCCCAAAGTAGTCTCCCTTGTTCCCTATCTAAGTTTGGAGGACGATATATCACGCCTAAAATAAAATTTTTACACCCCTCTGAAAATTCTGTCCAGACAGACTCTGTATGTATTATTTCAGACTTTATACCCGTTTGTATGCAACAATTTAAATGATCACGGGCATAGAGTGCCACCCCACCCCCCTTCTTGATACTTCTGTCTACTTGGAACAATTTAAAACCTTGGATGTGACATTCAGCAGGCAAGTCCCGATTTTTCGAATTAAACCATGTCTCAGTTATTGCAAATACATCAATGTTACCTGCACTAGCAACTAATCTCAACTCGTCCATCTTATTCCTAGCACTACGACAATTTCTATAATATATATTTAAAGACCCTCCTTTCTCTTTACCCTTCCTGCTCATTTCTGTTTTTCCACTATACCTATTACTGTCCTTGTCATCTAGTGCCACTGACTTTCCAGTATCAACCTTATTCTGCCTATTACTAGTTCCCCTAGAACTCATAGTATTACTACACTGGGACTTCACTGTTTTCCCCCAAAACCCATACCATTAACTTTTACTAGTTTAAAGCCCTAACAGCTCCCTCCACTGCAGTTGCCAGTGGCCCCACATCAGACCTAGATAAGTGAACCCCATCCCTGGCATACATGTCATTTCTGCCATAGAAGAGGTCCCAGTTGTCAATGAATGTTACTGCATTTTCCTTACAGTATTTGTCCAGCCAGCAATTGACACCAATTTCCCTGGACAACCATTCATTTCCAACTCCTCTCCTTGGCAAAATACCACATATGACAGGGTTCCCACCCTTCTTCCTAATTATGTCTATTGCTGACCTATACCTGCTAGTCAGGTCCTCACTCCTACGTCTGCCAACATCGTTGCCTCCAGCACTGAGACAGATAATAGGATTGCTCCCATTACCTCTCATGATGTCGTCCAGATGGCTAACAATATCCTCCATCCCAGCCCCAGGAAAGCAAACCCTCTGTCTCCTACTTCTATCTTTCAAGCAGAAGGCTCTGTCCATGTACCTAATCTGACTATCCCCAACAAGAACAATGTTCTTACCTTCCTTGGTGTCGTTCGTCGTGATGTTCCCAGTAGTTGACTCACATTCATTGGGTAACACGGAGAATCGGTTCGATGTTTCCACAACAGTTTCCTGGATCTTCGTTGATTCTACCTCTCCATCAGTCCTCTTGATCCTTAACATGCATTCCAGCATTCCATGCATTCCAGCCACTTTCCAGGTTCCTTTCTTGGCTTGAGGATTCTCAACAGGAGGATTACTACGAATCCTCTTGTTTTCCTCAGTCAGTCACTGTATCTCAAGCTTAGCTACCCTCAGTTCTTCCTTCAGCCGCTGGTAGAGTTGCTCATGAGAGGACATCTTGTTCAGATTCACAGAGAGCACACAAGACACGTCTTCACAGAGCTAAGCTTATACAGGTCAGGTCAGAGCTAAGTACAGGGGGACTCTACACAGGCATGAGGAACTTCCTGCAAGAGTTTCGGTGGGAAAGAGAATTTGTAGGAAAATCAGTGAACGAAATGATGGACTTCGTGACAACAAAATGCAAGAAGGCAGAGGAGAGGTTTGTTCCCAAGTGCAACAGAAAAAAGGGGAAGTATAGAACGATCCCTTGCTTCACCCAAAAGTGTAGGGAGGCAAAAACTAAGTGTCCTAGAGAATGGAAAAAGTACGGAAGACAAAGGACCCAGGAAAATAAAGAGATTAGTCGAAGAGCCAGATAAAAGTATGCACAGATAAGGAGAGGCCCAGAGGCAATACGAAAGTGACATAGCATCGAAAATTAAGTCTGACCCGAAGCTGTTGTATAGCTACATCAGGAGGAAAACAACAGTCAAGGATCAGGTTGAGGAAGGAAGGTAGAGAGTTCACAAGAAACGACCAAGAAGTATGTGAGGAGTTCAACATGAGATTTAAAGAAGAATTTACAATGGAGACAGAAGGAACTTCCTTGTTGGTTTATTCCAACAAGGGATATACTAACAAGTGCTGGATGAAATACACACAACCGAGGAGGAGGTGAAGAAGCTGTTAGAGAGGGAGCAGATACAATGTGTGTGCCACTAAGAACATAAGAACATAAGAACATAAGAAAGAAGGAACACTGCAGCAGGCCTACTGACCCATGCGAGGAAGGTCCATGTCACTCCCCAGCTTAGACCAATGACTCGCCTAGTCAGGTCATTTCCACTTAAGGAAGGAGCACGGCATAAGACCTAGTAGCACAAGCTAGTCAAGTCCAACTCGAACAACAGTCTAAAACACATCCATTGGAATTGGGCAACTACGTGGGGTATGGAAGACGACAAATGAAGTCCCAATTTTCAAAAAAGAAGACAGACATGGGACATTAAACTACAGACCAGTGTCACTGACGTGTATAGTATGCACAGTCATGGAGAAAATTATCAGGACGAGATTGGTGAAGCAACCAGAGAGGGGACACAGAAACAAGGGGTCACAATTGGAAGTTGAAGACTTCTATGAGTCAAAGGGATGTTAGGAAGTATTTCTTCAGTCATAGAGTTGTCAGGAAGTGGAATAGCCTAGAAAGTGATGTAGTGGAGGCAGGAACCATACATAGTTTTAAGACGAGAACAAGACATGAGAGAGAGAGAGAGAGAGGTGTGGGTACATTGCGTTTTCTTGGATAGCAAGAAGGCCTTCGAAATAGTTCCTCACTTGAGATTAGTGTAAAAGCTAGAGGATCAGAGAATACATGACAATACATCAGGGAATACCTGACAGGGAGGCAAGAACGAGTCATGGTACGTAATGAGGTGTCAGAGTGGGCGCCTTTGACGAACGGGGTTCCACGGGGATCAGTCCTTGGACCAGTGCTGTTTTTGGTATATGTGAATGACATGACGGAAGGGATACACTCAGAAGTATCCCTGGTTGCAGATGATGTGAAGTTAATGACGATAATTAAATCGGACGAGGATCAGGCAGGACTACAAAGGGACCTGGACAAGCTGCAAGCCTGGTCCAGAAACTGGCTCCGGAAATTTAACCCTATCAAATGCAAAGTCATGAAGATCGCTGATGGGCAAAGTAGCCTGGAGACAGAGTATTGGCTAACCGGAAAAGACTGCAAACCTCACTCAAGGAAAAGGATCTTTGTGTGAGTATAATACCGAGCACATCCCATGAGGCGAACATCAACCAGATAACTGCTGCAGCATATGGGCGCCTGGCAAACCTAAGATTAGTATACCGATACCTTAGTAAGGAACTGTTGAAGACTCTGTACACCGTGTACGTCAGGCCCATATTGGTGTATGCAGCACCAGTTTGGAACCCATACCCGGTCAAGCACATCAAGAAATTACAGAAAGTGCTAAGGTTTCCCACAAGACTAGTCCCGGAACTAAGAGGATTGTCCTACGAAGAAAGGTTAAGGGAAATCGGCCTGACGACACAGGAGGGTTAGGGGGAATATGATAACGACATATAAAATACTAAGTGGAATCGACAAGGTGGACAGAGACAGGATGTTCCTGAGATGGGTCACAACAACAAGGGGTCACAGTTGGAAGCTGAAGACTCAGATGAGTGACAGGGGTGTTAGGAAGTATTTCTTCAGTCACAGAGTTGTCAAGAAGTAGAATGGTCTGAAAAGTGATGTAGTGGAGATAGGATCAATACATAGCTTTAAGAATAGGTTTGATAAAGTTCATGGAGCAGGGAGAGTTGACCTAGTACCGTCAGTGAAGAGGGGGGGGGTTGACAGGAGCTGTGACTCGACCCCTGCAACTACAACTAGGTGAATACAACTAGGTGAGAACACACACACACACACACTCACACACACACACACTCTCTCTCTCACACACACACACACGAGTCTGGTCTTGCAATTACTTGCTGGGTAGCATAGAGGTAGGAAGAATACTGCCGGTTGACTAGCTTCGGATTTATGGAACAAAGGGGTTCACAGCGGGCAGAGTGAGGGTAAGCCGAAATCAGGCCGCAGAGAGGAAGCTGCTGATCCTAGGGTGAGAGGCCGCCAAGTGAGGGCGAGGAGGTATGGAGTCCCACTGAGCTAGGTAGGCCTATACTGCCAGGTATCAGCAGCGTAGTTCCCGCGAAGGATGAACTAAGCTGGCAGACAGCATAGGCTGTCTACGTTCGGCCACACACCGTGACTCGACATTACAGGTGGGCATAAAGGAGAAAAGAAAACTAAAATCATTAATCCTGGCAGGACTGGCTTTCGCTCACCCCAAAGTCAAAATTGACATAATTCTAGCAGGCCTCAAAAACTCTCCCATTCCAGTGGAAGAGAAAATGGTGTGCTTAATCAGCACATCGGAGGATGGAGCCAGGAGACGCCAGCACTGGAACTTAAATCTTCTTATGTACAGGCTCAACTTCTGTAACCACCACAGATAGGTGAGTACACAGGCCAGAAGCTGTGACTCCACCCCTGAAACCACAAATATATCCTAATTCTGCATTATTTCTCCTGCAGATCCAAAGATCCAACGAGAGGAAGGTTCTGCTGAAGAAACTGACCTTTAACTCGACTGGAGTGTACAAGTGTGAGGTGTCTGCTGACTCCCCGCACTTCCACACTTACGAGAACCAGAGCGTCATGGTGGTAGTAGGTAAGTGTCAGTCACACTTTCTTCATCTTAAATAGGGCGATTTAAATGCTAGAAAAGTGGCGTAGTCATGTAAAAGTGGATGGTATGGGAATACCCAAGAAGCAAAGAAAAATACTGAGTTCTCCTCGAAGCGACAGCAAAAGACAGATATTTAATCTCTGCCACTAGCAAAGTTGTTTCCAACATTATGAAACTGTTGAGCCAAACCTACAATATAATAACTTGCCATAATCACCATTATTGATGACAATGTCAGGTACAAATACAGCACCAACAACCAAGCAGTATGTGTTGTATTTTATGAAATTCCAGGTGAAGGTTATAGCAAGGTGTACAAAGGAGAAACTGTCAGAAATCTTGTCACTTGCATCAAATAACACTGATATTTGACTCGAGCCAATAATGCGAACACCACATACGACCACCATAGGAACTTACAATACACAAACATTTAATAAGATTTTCTGGTGTAAAACAAGTCATAAACGGTGATAAATATATAATAAAGTGCTATGAAACAGCCATCCTCAAGACAACCAATTCAAGTAAATGATTTTGCCAGCTGTGTATTTCCTGAAATGTATCCTTGTAATGCAAAACCCTTGTTCCAAATACCTCAGTGAACGATATCGGAACAGTGAAGAACGCGGAGTAACGTTCTATTGTACTTAAATATTGCATTAAAAATTTAATTTGAATCTGAAGAAGCATTCACCAATTATCACATGGAAACTAATAGCACAATTTGATGTACAAAAGACAAATTAGGGCGCATACACTCTTCAACAAATTGAAACATTCCACTAAGAAACATTCCACTGAAGATATATTATCTAGTTATCTCAAAGAGATCAGTATCCTAGAATGCAGTCACTAAGTTTGAAGCAGATCACAAGTTACTTTATCCAGATAGTGGGGCTCAAGAATACTGTCATTTTAAGCTTTACAATTTCTTCATTAAATATATTAAACTTGCACTTGCACAAACCAAAATCAATCTAATATTTTATTTAAGTACACTTCGCTATTGTTTAAGCTTAGATCGGATCAGATGACACATTCTCAAGCTTTTTCATAGAAATCAATTTGTCTAATCAAATTCGCGAAGACCTACATAATCCACCAACCAGGTGAAGGTTCCTTGAAAAAATACATCGGCACTAACACCCAGTCAGATGGTTCATCACCTGTTATTGCATCGAATTCAACAATTAAAAGTTTATATAAAAAAAAAATTATTACCACATCGGCCGTTTCCCACCAAGGCAGGGTGGCCCGACAAAGAAAAACTTTCATCATCACTCACTCCATCACTGTCTTGCCAGAGGCGTGCTTACACTACAGCTACAAAACTGCAACATTAACACCCCTCCTTCAGAGTGCCGGCACTGTACTTCCCATCTCCAGGAATCAAGTCCGGCCTGCCGGTTTCCCCGAAACCCTTCATAAATGTTACCTTGCTTACACTCCAATAACACGTCAAGTCCTAAAAACCATTTGTCTCCATTTGCTCATATCTAACACACTCACGCACGCTTGCTGGAAGTCAAAGCCCCTCGCACACAAAACCTCCTTTACCCCCTCCCTCCAACCTTTTCTAGGCCGACCCTTACCCCGCCTTCCCTCCACTATAGATTTATACACTCTCGAAGTCATTCTATTTTGTTCCTTCCTCTCTACATGTCCAAACCATCTCCATAACCCCTCCTCAGCCCTCTGGATAATATCTTTGGTAATCCCACACCTCCTCCTAATCTCCAAACTACGGATTCTCTGCATTATATTCACACCACACATTGACCTCAGACATGACATCTCCACTGCCTCCAGCCTTCTCCTTGTTGCAACATTCACCACCCATGTCTCACACCCATACAAGAGTATATTCCCCTCTTTGCTGTCATGGATAAAGTTCTGTCTCCACAAATTCCTAAGTGCACCACTCACCTTTATCCCTCTCGTTAATTCTATGATTCATCTCATCCTTCATAGATCCATCTGCTGACACATCCACTCCCAAATATCTGAACACATTCACCTCCTCCATACTCTCTCCCTCCAATCTGATATCCAATCTTCCGTTATTTATTTTTTTTGTTATCCTCATCACCTTACTTTTCCCTATATTCACTTTTAATTTCCTTCTTTTGCATTCCCTACTAAACTCATCCACCAACCTCTGCAACTTCTCTTCAGAATCCCCCAAAAGCACAGTGTCATCAGCAAAGAGCAACTGTGGCAACTCCCACTTTGTGTTAGATTCTTTATCTTTTAACCAAACACCTCTTGCCAAGACCCTCGCATTCACTTCTCTTACAACTTCATCTATAAATATATTGAACAACCAAGGTGACATCACACATCTCTGTCTAAGGCCTACTTTTACTGGGAAATAGGCTCCCTCTCGCCTACATACTCTAACCTGAGCCTCACTATCCTCTTAAAAACTTTTCACCGCTTTCAATAACCTACCTCCTATTCCATACATTTGCAACATCTGCCACATTGCCCCCCTATCCACCCTATCATATGCCTTTTCCAAATCCATAAATGCCACGAACTCATCTTTACTTATATCTAAGTATTATTCACCTTTATGTTTCACTGCTAACACTTGGTCTACACACCCCCTATCCTTCCTAAAGCCTCCTTGTTCATCTGCTATCGTGCACTCCGTTTTACTCTTAATTATTTCAATAATAACTCTATCATACACTTTACCAGGTATACTCAACAGACTTATTTCCCTATAATTTTTACACTCTCTTTTGTCCCCTTTGCCTTTATACAAAGGAACTATGCATGCTCTCTGCCAATCCCTAGGTACCTTACCCTCTTCCATTCATTTATTAAATAAAAACACTAACCACTCCTAAACTATATCACCTCCTGCCTTTAACTCATCAATCCCAGATGCTTTACCCCCTTTCATTCTACTCACTGCCTCACGAACTTCCCCCACACTCACAACTGGTTCTTCCTCCTATAAGATGTTATTCCTCCTTGCCCTACACACGAAATCACAGCTTCCCAATCTTCATCAACATTTAACAATTCCTCAAAATATTAGTTTATTTAAACACGTATCAGTCTCATAATAAAACACTCACGACGGTTACAATGGGCAAAGAACACATATATAATGAAAAATATTTCTATACCTTACCGAAATTAAAACTGGATAAAAAGCAGCTACACATTCCAGTAAGAGTCGCAACTTTCTTCTACATAGGATATACCACTGCTGAAACGTTGATGCCCAGTACAAGAGACTTTCTGAAGTAATCTCAATGAAACCAAAATCGGGAATGGTCAAAATATAAATTCACCGTAGGACAGCTGCACCTCCGGTGAATTTATATTTTGACCATTCCCGATGTTGGTTTCATTGAGATTACTTCAGAAAGTCTCTTGTGCTGGGCGTCAACGTTTCAGCAATGGTATATCCTATGTACAAGAATGTTGCGATTCTTACTGGAATGTGTAGGTGCTAGTTATGCAGTTTTAAATTCGGTAAGGTATAGAAATATTTTCCATTATATACATAATTTTTGCCCATTGTGAACGTCGTGAGTGTGTTATTATGTGATTGATATGTGTTTGGTTTTAAGCTGAGTCAGTTATTCTATTAATCATTCCATACTTACAGTTCACTATATATTTGAAAGTTTTTATAACGATTGGATTAAGTGTTCAGACGTTATAAAGGAAGGAAATTAATACATGACGTGGACAAAAAACATTCCTGTTTAGGAAACTATAAGTATTTTAGCCTGGTCACGATCCAAGCAGGAATATCAACAGTGCATAAACATAGATTCCTGTATCTCAGTGCATATAAGAATGGTGCAGAGAACCGCGTAAGTTTTTAAGGAAGAAAATTATTAAAAATGAAGCTTTGAAGAGATTCAGAAGATTAAGTCAAAAGATATTGCAAAGACACTATTTTCCCAATAACTTTAATTTAACTTACCCTAAGAAACACCTGATCAATTATGTGAATAAATGGTTTAGAAAACCAACAACTTGATAAATGAGATACTTGTGTAACTTTTGGGTATCTTTATTCAGTGAAAGTTTCACCAGTCATTGGCTTGTTCAGTCCAATGCAGAGGAAGGTGGAAGATGAGGAGGTGTTTGAGGTAGTCAGTCCTTCAGCCTGGAGACGATGTCATCAGTCCATCAATCTTGACAAAAGTGCAGACTGATGGATCGAAGACATCGACTCCAGACTGAGGGACTGATTACCTCAAACTCCTCCTCATCTTCCATCGTTCTCTGCACTGGACTAAACAAGCCACTGCCTGGCCTACAAGTGTCTCATTCATTCTCTACTTATGTCAGAGAGGACAATAACCTAAAATACACCAGCCCATTAAGTTTGGAGCCACTCAGAAGTTATATTATTTATATATCAGCGCTCAGAAGTTGAAGACGATCAGATGAGGTATTCAGAATTTGTTGCATGAAAACTAAAAAATATTAATAAGGCATATTGTAGCTTACACAGGTTATAACCAATCAGATTGTTCTTCCTAAGATTGGCCTGCATTTAAAGTGTAAATAAATAAGTTAGCAAGCAAACATGTACATACTTACGTAAATAAGTAAGTAGTTAAACAGTTTTATTTAGATTTTGTGTACATAAAACACCGTATATTCTACAGTGATCTTGATGGTACACAGTTGTTTGGGGAACTTAAAAAGTACATTATGAAGACCAAAAAAAAGTATAACCAAATATAATTAAAAGTTGTGAATAATTTTTTATCAGAAGAAACATTATCCAGTTATTTCACTGGAAGTGGTTTAATTAAACAAATATACTGATACTTACACAGCCTATAATCAAAGATAATATTCCTTTGAGGAAAACAAGTAAACATTTAATGTTTGAAGCCGACCAGAATATATATTCTACAGTTATTTTCACTTACACAACACAAACCCGAAGAACACTTGGTGTATTTCATGGGTCGCATCAGCTATCAATGAAGGACTCACCCACGGTACGAGTAGGTGAGTTGTAAAACTCCAAACCATGGGTTCTAACACCAGATCATGGGTTCTAACACCAGATCATGGGTTCTAACACCAGACCATGGGTTCCAACACCAGACCATGGGTTCTAACACCAGACCATGGGTTGTAGCACAAGACCATGGGTTCTAACACCAGACCATGGGTTCCAACACCAGACCATGGGTTCCAACACCAGACCATGGGTTCCAACACCAGATCATGGGTTCCAACACCAGACCATGGGTTCCAACACCAGACCATGGGTTCCAACACCAGACCATGGGTTCCAACACCAGATCATGGGTTCCAACACCAGACCATGGGTTCCAACACCAGACCATGGGTTCCAACACCAGACCATGGGTTCTAATACCACAAGTATTGGAGTTTATTTGCGATCGTGTTATTGACGATTTCGTGAGTCAATAAAGAATGAAGTTTAAAATTACTTTATTTTAATTAGGAAAAAAAAGTCTTAACCTATTCGGGTCGTATAGCACCTGGGAAATGAGAGGCGTTCAGATTCAATCCAATGAAAATGAGAATAAGTTAAGTTCCTTGGATCAAGAGCTCCTCACTAGCATCAAGGCACCCTTCCCCCTTGAGAAGCAAAGTTCAAGTTTTTAATGTAAATTAATATTTCTAGATTAATAGTACGAAATGGCATCCATTAACTCCATTAACAGAAATTTCTTCTGAGTGGCATACACCAGTGACGAAATTTTGAAACCCATTACAAGATGGAATTTGATCTTATCACACTGAAAATAATACCGGAAATTGTCTACAGAAAATTAAGCTAATGTTCCATGAACCATTCATTGGGCTGAAAATCTGAAGCCGAGAGAATAAATCATTCTGGCTTTCAACTGAAACAGAATTCTGTACCGTATGACCTTGACTGTGTGATGCAAGAAAAATATCCCAGTATTGCATAACCCCAAGTTCCAATACTTCAATTCTAAGATATATATATATATATATATATATATATATATATATATATATATATATATATATATATATATATATATATATATATATATATATATATATATATATATAGTAGGTTGGTAGACAGCAACCACCCAGGGAGGTACTACGTCCTGCCAGGTGACTGTGAAACAGAAACCTGAAACTGTTTTACATGATGGTAGGATTGCTGGTGTCTTTTCTGTCTCATAAACACGCTGGATAACAGGTATATCTAGCTACTTCTACTTACACTTTAGGTCACACTACACTGGCATACACATGCATATATATACATACACACATCTAGGTTTTTCTTCTTTTCTTAATAGCTCTTGTTCTTTTTATTTTCTCTATTGTCCATGGGGAAGTGGAAAAGAATCTTTCCTCCGTAAGCCATGCGTGTCGTATGAGGCGACTAAGATGCCGGGAGCAATGGGCTAGTAACCCCTTCTCCTGTACAAATCTACTAAAAACGAGAAGAAGAAAAACTTTATAAAATTGGGTTGTCTGAATGTGCGTGGATGTAGTGCGGATGATAAGAAAGAGATGATTGCCGATGTTATGAATGAAAAGAAGTTGGATGTCCTGGCCCTAAGCGAAACAAAGCTGAAGGGGGTAGGCGAGTTTCAGTGGGGAGAAATAAATGGGATTAAGTCAGGAGTATCTGAGAGAGTTAGAGCTAAGGAAGGGGTAGCAATAATGTTGAAGGATCAGTTATGGAAGGAAAAGAGGGAATATAAATGTGTAAATTCAAGGATTATGTGGATTAAAATAAGGGTCGGATGCGAAAAGTGGGTCATAATAAGTGTGTATGCACCTGGAGAAGAGAGGAGTGTAGAGGAGAGAGAGAGATTTTGGGAGATGTTAAGCGAATGTATAGGAACTTTTGAACCAAATGAGAGAGTAATTGTGGTAGGGGACCTAAATGCTAAAGTGGGAGAAACATGCAGAGAGGGTGTAGTAGGTAAGTTTGGGGTGCCAGGTGTAAATGATAATGGGAGCCCTTTGATTGAACTTTGTATAGAAAGGGGTTTAGTTATAGGTAATACATATTTTAAGAAAAAGAGGATAAATAAGTATACAAGATATGATGTAGGGCATAATGACAGTAGTTTGTTGGACTATGTATTGGTAGATAAAAGACTGTTGAGTAGACTTCAGGATGTACATGTTTATAGAGGGGCTACAGATATATCAGATCACTTTTTAGTTATAGCTACAGTGGGAGTAAAAGGTAGATGGGATACAAGGAAAATAGAATCAGTAAGTAAAAGAGAGGTGAAGGTTTATAAACTAAAAGAGGAGGCAGTTAGGGTAAGATATAAACAACTATTGGAGGATAGATGGGCTAGTGAGAGTGTAGGCAATGGGGTCGAAAATGTATGGGGTAGATTTAAAAATGTAGTGTTAGAGTGTTCAGCAGAAGTTTGTGGTTACAGGCGAGTGGGTGCGGGAGGGAAGAGGAGCGATTGGTGGAATGATGATGTAAAGAGAGTAGTAAGGGAGAAAAAGTTAGCATATGAGAGGTTTTTACAAAGTAGAAGTGATGCAAGGAGGGAAGAGTATATGGAGAAAAAGAGAGGTTAAAAGAGTGGTGAAGCAATGTAAAAGAGAGCAGATGAGAGAGTGGGTGAGATGTTATCAGCAAATTTTGTTGAAAATAAGAAAAAGTTTTGGAATGAGATTAATAAGTTGAGGAAGCCTAGAGAACAAATGGATTTGACAGTTAAAAATAGGAGAGGAGAGTTATTAAATGGAGAGTTAGAGGTATCGGGAAGATGGAGAGAATATTTTGAGGATTTGTTAAATGTTGATGAAGACAGGGAAGCTGTGATTTCGTGTGTAGGGCAAGGAGGAATAACATCTTGTAGGAGTGTGGAAGAGCCAGTTGTGGGTGTAGGGGAAGTTCGTGAGGCAGTGGGTAGAATGAAAGGGGTAAGGCAGCTGGGATTGATGGGATAAAGATAGAAATGTTAAAAGCAGGTGGGGATATAATTTTGGAGTGGTTGGTGCTATTATTTAATAAATGTATGGAAGAGGGTAAGGTACCTAGGGATTGGCAGAGAGCGTGTATTGTTCCTTTGTATAAAGGCAAAGGGGACAAAAGAGAGTGCAAAAATTATAGGGGAATAAGTCTGTTGAGTGTACCTGGTAAAGTGTATGGTAGAGTTATTATTGAAAGAATTAAGAGTAAAACAGAAAGCAGGATAGCAGATGAACAAGGGGCTTTAGGAAAGGTAGGGGTGTGTAGACCAAGTGTTTACAGTGAAACATATAGGTGAACAGTATTTGGATAAGGGTAAAGATGTTTTTGTGGCATTTATGGATTTGGAAAAGGCGTATGATAGGGTAGATAGGGGGCAATGTGGCAGATGTTGCAGGTGTATGGAATAGGAGGAAGGTTACTGAAAGCAGTGAAGAGTTTTTATGAGGATAGTGAGGCTCAGGTTAGAGTGTGTAGGAGGGAAGGGACTATTTCCCAGTAAAAGTGGGCCTTAGACAAGGATGTGTGATGTCACCGTGGTTGTTCAATATATTTATAGATGGGGTTGTAAGAGAAGTGAATGCGAGGGTCTTGGCAAGAGGTGTTGGGCTAAAAGATAAAGAAGCAAATACAAAGTGGGAGTTGTCACAGTTGCTTTTTGCTGATGACACTGTGCTTTTGGGAGATTCTGAAGAGAAGCTGCAGAGGTTGGTGGATGAATTTGGTAGGGTGTGTAAAAGAAGAAAATTGAAAGTGAATATAGGAAAGAGTAAGGTGATGAGGATAACAAAAGAATAGGTGACGAAAGATTGGATATCAGATTGGAGGGAGAGAGTATGGAGGAGGTGAATGTATTCAGATATTTGGGAGTGGACATGTCGGCGGATGGGTCTATGAAGGATGAGGTGAATCATAGAATTGATGAGGGGAAAAGGGTGAGTGGAGCACTTCGGGGTCTGTGGAGACAAAGAACCTTGTCCATGGAAGTAAAGAGGGAATGTATGAGAGTATAGTTATACCAACGCTCTTATATGGGTGTGAAGCATGGGTGATGAATGTTGCAACGAGGAGAAGGCTGGAGGCAGTGGAGATGTCATGTCTGAGGTCAATGTGTGGTGTGAATATAATGCAGAGAATTCGGAGTTTGGAAATTAGGAGGAGGTGCGGATCACCAAAACGATTGTCCAGAGAGCTGAGGAGGGGTTGTTGAGGTGGTTTGGACATGTAGAGAGAATGGAACGAGACAGAGTGACTTCGAGAGTGTATAAATCTGTAGTGGAGGGAAGGCGGGGTAGGGGTCGGCCTAGGAAAGGTTGGAGGGAGGGGGTAAAGGAAGTTTGTGTGCGAGGGGCTTGGATTTCCAGCAAGCATGTGTGAGCGTATTTGATAGGAGTGAATGGAGGCATATGGTTTTAATACTTGACGTGCTGTTGGAGTGTGAGCAAAGTAACATTTATGAAGGGATTCAGGAAACCGGCAGGCCGGACTTGAGTTCTGGAGATGGGAAGTACAGTGCCGGCACTCTGAAGGAGGGGTGTAAATGTTGCAGTTTTATAACTGTAGTGTAAAGCACCCTTCTGGCAAGACAGTGATGGAGTGAATGATGATGAAAGTTTTTCTTTTTCGGGCCACCCTGCCTTGGTGGGAAATCGGCCGATGTGTTAATAAAAAAAATATATATATATATATATATATATATATATATATATATATATATATATATATATATATAAACACTTGAATATAAGGGAATGTATGAGAGTACGTATAGTTATACCAACACTCTTGCATGGGTGTACTCACCTATTTGTGGTTGCAGGGATCGATTCATAGCTCCTGGCCCCGCCTCTTCACTGATTGCTTCTAGGTCCTCTCTCTCCCTACTCCATAAGCTTTATCAAACCTCGTCTTAAAACTATGTATGGTTCCTGCCACCACTACGTCACTTTCTAGGCTATTCCACTTCCTGACAACTCTGTGACTGAAGAAATACTTCCTAACATCCCTTTGACTCATAGGAGTCTTCAACTTCCAACTGTGACCCCTTGTTTCTGTGTCCCCTCTCTGGAACATCTTGTCTCTGTCCACCTTATCTATTCCTCGCAGTATTTTATATGTCGTTATCATGTCTCCCCTAACCCTCCTGTCCTCTAGTGTCGTCAGGCCGATTTCCCTTAACCTTTCTTCGTAGGACAATCCCCTTAGCTCTGGGACTAGTCTTGTTGCAAACCTTTGCACTTTCTCTAGTTTCTTGACGTGCTTGATCAGGTGTGGGTTCCAAACTGGTGCTGCATACTCCAGTGTGAGACATGGGTTGTGAATGCTGCAACAAGGAGAAGGCTGGAGGCAGTGGAGATGTCATGTCTGAGGGCAATGTGTGGTGCTTGGGATATGTGAAGGTTTGCCTATTATGGTGCGGTGTTTTTATTTTTTTGTGGTTGTATGAATTGATATTATTTTGTCATATTCTGTTAAAGTAAATGAATGTTGTATGTGGTGGCTTAAGAGTAGTCACTAAATTTTTTGCCTAGTGACGTTAAATATTATTCATGTATTGGTTACTTCATACTGTTCATGTACGAGTGTGAGGTCTGTTTGGAGTCTATTGGATGGTATGATGGGATACGACCATGTACGGTCCTCATGGTGAGGATACCAGTCTACAGAGTAGTTATGGAATTATGGGATATGTGTATTACTGTATTAATGTTGTGGTATGTTTTGGTGGTTATGTTATTTGCAAAATGTTTTATGCGATTACACCTTATGTGTTCTGATTTACAATGTATATGATTCGCTATAATCTGTTGTTCATGTATATTGTCTATGATGTGGTCAGGTATGTATATATAGATGGCTATTGTAAGTGGATGTTGACGTGTAGTCTACACATGTTCAGCATAGTGTTGATATGCATTGTTTTGTACTGGTGTGTTTTCATGGAATATAAAAACAAAATGGTATAGTGCGAGGAGGGATCTTGAAAGATCGTCATGAGATCTTTTATCGGGGCTTCGGGTGGTGGTTGTTGACATGTGGTGATGTTATGGGTGCTTGTATTGTTGTTTAAGAGGTGTCTTGATTTGGTGCTATCTGTTATAGACAGATTAATAACTGGTGGATGCCTATGTGTTATGTTGTCGCATAGGTGTGGAAATATTTATTTATCGATTACTGTAAAGTGATACTTTATTGTCATGTCCTGTTATTGTAAATGTATGTAGTATGCGGAGGCTTATGAAGAGTCACTGCGTGTTTTGCCTAGTGACGTTATATATTATTCATGAATTGGTTATTTTATACTGTGTGGTGTGAATATAATGCAGAGAATTCGGAGATTGGAAATTAGGAGGAGGTGTGGGATTACCAAAACTATTATCCAGAGAGCTGAGGAGGGGTTGTTGAGGTGGTTTGGACATATAGAAATGATGGAACAAAATAGAATGACTTTGAGAGTGTAAAAATTTGTAGTGGAGGGAAGACGGGGTAGGGGTCGGCCTAGAAAAGGTTGGAGGGAGGGGGTAAAGGAGGTTTTGTGTGCGAGGGGCTTGGACTTCCAGCAAGCGTTCGTGAGCATGTTAGATAGGAGCGAATTGAGACAAATGGTTTTTAGGACTTGAAGTGCTGTTGGAGTGTAAG
>WNWK01016017.1:0-46152 GCA_009830355.1 Cherax destructor
CTAAAATCATGTCCTTCACTACTACATGTAGTGCAAAACTTCTTTCCTTCACAGGACAGTCGCTGGTGTTGTGTGAATACGAGTAACAGGTCCAACAGTGAGAAATGTAGTGAAATCTCTGCCTCGATGCAGGTGGGGCTGACGAAGTAGTAATACACAGCCAGTCCGTCGGCCAATGCAGTGGCAGCCATGTTGACGTCGGTAAACGTGACCTTGAGCATGGAGGAAGCTGTAGGTATTTTCATGATGCTCTCCACTGTGGCCCATGAGTTTTGATCTTCAATGGATGTCTTGAGTTCGTCGATAGGTTGAACTGTAAGAAGCTTATCTAGTTTCTTAAGGAAAACTGTTCGTCTTGCCCTGAGAGCTGGAGATGATATGACAGTAAATCCTCGTTCAGAGAGATGGTGGTGGCTGTTGTAGTGAGTAGCTTTTCTGCATCTTCATCATCGTTGCAGACAACAATAAATGCTTCTTTCAAGGTCAGTATGGTGTTGAACTTCACATGTAGCACGCTCTTAACAGCAACTGCTAGAGCAAGTTTGATGAATCATTCACAGTGCCACTGTTGGGTTTGATCTTGACACGATTTGCGTAGCTCATCGTGATGAGGTAGAAATTCCCTCCCCAACGGGGATCGTGGGGAGACTGCTGTAAGTCAGAGCTGCTGTGACCGCACTGGGCAGAGTCAACTAGCAGAGTGATAGTCTATGATGCTCACACATTGTAATTTTTTACTGAGAAATAAATCTTGAATTGAATTGAATATTGAAAAGATTAGCCAAAGGTATGCTAAGTTCCTCTTTACATTCCTTTAAAACCTTCACAAACAGTTCATCAGGGCATGGGGATTTGTTAGGTTTTAATTTTTGTAATTGTCTGAAGACCATGTCACTAGTTACTTCAATAGTGGATAGTTTATTATCGACCTGTTCTACATAATTTATTATTTCTGGAATTTTGCTAGTATCTTCCTGAGTAAAATCTGAGAGGAAGTAGGTATTGAAAAGTTCACACATTTCCTTATCACTGTCAGTAATCTGACCTGAGTTACTCCTAAGTGGGCCTATCTTGTCCCTAATCTTACTTCTTTATACCTGAAAGAACTCTTTTCGGTTAGTCTTCGAATCCCTTGCGACTTATGTCTCATAATTCCTTTTTGCTTTTCTTATTCCTTTTTTTATATCTCTCTTTAATTGAATTTTTTGATTTCTTAACTGCCCATCCTCTCTTTTGATACGCCTATATGTGCCTCTCTTTTGACCAATGAGATGTTTTAATTTATTGTTTATCCATTTGGAATCATTTTTGTTAGATCAAATTTCCTTACTCGGAACAAAAGTTGTCTGGGCAGGTAGCACTATGCTCTGAAACACGTCATATTGGCAACCAAAACCACCTACCTGACCCAACGTCACGTCATTCCAATCTAGCCCACCCAGGTAATTTCTCAGCCCCATGAAGTCGGCCAAGTGAAAGTCTGGAACAGAGACTTGATTGCAGTTGTCTGGGTAATTCCATGATATATTGAAACTAAGTGATTTGTGATCGCTTTCCCCAAGCTCATCATTAACCTCTAGATTATTAACTAGTGATTCTTAGTTAAGAACATAAGAACATAAGAAAGAAGGAACACTGCAGCAGGCCTACTGGCCCATGCGAGGCAGGCCCAAGTCTCTCACCGGCTTAAGCCAATACCCCGACCCAGCCAGGTCAGGTTACATTCACTTAAGGAAGGAGCACGGCATCTGACCTAGTAGCACAAACTAGTCAGGTCCAACTCACACCCACCCGCACCCACTCATATATTTATCTAGCCTATTTTTAAAACTACACAACGTTTTAGCCTCTATAACTGTACTCGGGAGTTTGTTCCACTCATCGACAACTCTATTACCAAACCAATGCTTTCCTATATCCCTCCTGAATCTGAATTTATCCAACTTAAAACCATTGCTGCTAGTCCTGTCAATACAAGATATTTTTAGCACGCTATTTACATCCCCTTTATTTATTCCTGTTTTCCATTTATACACCTCAATCATATCCCCCCTAATTCTACGTCTTTCTAGAGAGTGCAGATTCAAGGCCCTCAGTCTATCCTCATAGGGAAGATTTCTGATACATGGGATCAACTTTGTCATCCCCCTCTGTACGTTTTCCAGAGCATTTATATCCATTCTGTAATACAGTGACCAAAACTGTGCAGCATAATCTAGATGAGGCCTAACCAAGGATATATAGAGTTGAAGAACAACCTGAGGACTCCTATTATTTATGCTTCTTGATATGAAGCCAAGGATTCTGTTCGCTTTATTGCGAACACTTATGCACTGCTGTCTTGGTTTTAGATTACTGCTACCCAGAACTCCTAAATCCTTTTCGCAATCAGTAGTATTAAGATCTACATTATTTAGTTTATATGTGGCATGGTTATTGTCCTGTCCAATATTTAGAACTTTGCATGTATCTATATTAAACTGCATCTGCCACTTCTCCGACCACTGCATCAGTCTATTCAAATCTTCCTGGAGTGCTCTAATGTCCTCATTTGAATGAATTGGACGGCCTATTTTGGTGTCATCGGCAAACTTGCTTATGTCGCTATTTATTCCCTCATCTATGTCGTTTATGTAGATTGTGAACAACAAGTGGCCCAATACTGACCTCTGTGGAACACCACTTGTGACGCTTCCCCACTCTGATTTCTCCCCATTTATGCAAACTCTCTGCTGCCTATTTGTCAACCATGCCTCTATCCAGGAAAAAATTTCTCCTCCTATTCCGTGTGCCTTAATTTTACTCAATTGTCTCTGATGTGGGTCTCTATCAAAAGCCTTACTGAAGTCCATATACACTATATCATATTCATTACCATGATCTACCTCCTCAAATACCTTAGTGAAAAAAGTTATTAAATTTGTAAGGCAGGAACGCCCTTTTGTAAAACCGTGCTGAGATTCGTTGATTAATTTATGCTTTTCAAGATGGCTGCGAATTGCCTCGGCAATTATTGATTCTATAAATTTTCCCACTATGGAGGTTAGGCTTATTGGTCTATAGTTTGAAGCTAAGGACCTGTCTCCTGCTTTGAAAATAGGTATTACATTTGCAATTTACCACTTATCTGGCACCATGCCAGTTTGCAGTGATATGTTGAAAAGATTAGCCATAGGTTTGCTAAGCTCCTCTTTACATTCCTTTAGAACCCTTGCATACAGTTCATCAGGGCCTGGGGATTTGTTAGGTTTTAATTTATCTATTTGTCTAAGGACCATGTCACTTGTGACCCTGATCGTGCATAGTTTACTATCGTCCTGGTCTACATAATTTATTATTTCTGGAATATCGCTAGTATCTTCCTGTGTAAAAACTGAGAGGAAGTAAGTGTTAAAAATTCTACACATTTCCTTATCACTGACGGTGAGCTGACCTGAGTAACTTTTGAGTGGGCCTATCTTGTCCCTAATCATACTTCTGTATACCTGAAAATATCCTTTTGGGTTAGTTTTCGATTCTCTCGCAACTTTAACCTTATAATCTCTTTTTTGCTTTTCTTATTCCCTTTTTTATTTCTCTCTTTAACTGAATATATTGATTACTTAATTGCCCCTCTCCTCTTTTGATTCGCCTATATATGCCTCTCTTTTGACCAATGAGATGTTTTAATCTATTGTTCATCCATTTAGGATCATTTTTCTTTGATCTGATTTCCCTATTAGGAACATAAGTTGTCTGAGCAGCTAGAACTATTCTCTGGAAAACGTCATATTGGCAATCACCACCTACCTGACCCACTGTCAGGTCATTCCAGTTCAGACCCCCCAGGTAATTTTTCAGTCCTATGAAATCAGCCAGGCGGAAGTCAGGGACAGAGACTTGATTACCATTATTAGGGTAATTCCATGATATATTAAAACTGAGTGATTTGTGATCACTTTCCCCAAGCTCATCATTAACCTCAAGATTATTAATTAGCGATTCCCTGCTAGCAAGAACCAAGTCTAGCAGGTTATTTCCTCTAGTTGGTTCTGTCACCAACTGTTTCAAAAAACAATCCTGAATCGTATCAAGAAAGTCACTTGACTCTAAATTTCCTGTCAAATTGCTCCAGTCAAGCAGGTTGTTTCCTCTAGTTGGTTCTGTCACAAACTGTTTTAAAAAGCAATCCTGAACCGTATCAAGAAAGTCACTAGACTCAAGATTTCCTGTCACATTGCTCCAATCAATTTGTCTAAAGTTAAGTCTCCCATTAACACATTTTTATATAGACGCCTTATGAATTTCATCCCATAGTAGCCTACCGCACTCCCTATCAAGGTTTGGGGGCCTATATATCACACCCAAAATTATTTTTTCAAGACCTTTGAGAAACTGTAGCCAAACAGATTCTGTGTCCGATGTTTCTAATCTTATATCTTGTCTAACACAACAATTTAAATTATCACTGACATACATCGGCACTCCACCACCCTTCCTGTTGACCCTATCAGTGTGGAATAGTTTACCACCATGTATGTTACATTCAGAAGGCATTTCTCTATCTTTCAGGTTGAACCAGTTCTCTGTTATAGAAACAATATCTATGTTACCTGCACTTGCAACTAATCTTAGCTCATCTGTCTTATTTCTTAGACTCCTACTATCTGTATAGTAATCCTTAATTTAAGGGAGCTAGTCACTAGTTGCCCTCTACTATCTCTGTTTGTTGAGCAATTGCTTTGCCTTTACTATCAACTTTATTTTGAATATTGTCTTTTAAAAATATCCCTGAGGTATCCTGGTAATATCTACTGTTTCCAACTCTAGTACTGCAGCCTGATTGTTTCCCACAAACACCCATACCTCTATAATCTATTAGTTTAAATTCCTAGACAAGTCATCAATGATCCCCTGTCTAGCCAGCAATTTATACCAATTGCCCAAGACATCAATTCATTGGCAACTTATGATACCACATGCTTTGTTATGTTACACATGTGTTCCATTGTTCATCAGATTAATGTGTTCTAGCTAACTCTGAATTAGGACTGAAAAAGCCACTCTTCCATGAATGTTTCATCCAGTGTATTTGTCTTCTGCAACTCACCTAGCAACTCACCTAGTAACTCACCTAGCAACTCATCTAGCCTCTTACTAGCTTTACTTTACTGTGATCTCCACGCCCATAACAATCTCAGAGGCAATATAAGCTACAAAAATAAATGAATGCAACGTTGTCGATGATGTAGCTAAATGACTAAATCAGTTTCCTAAATTCCTTTACCAAATACACAGATCATGATTCAAATTATGTTATTACTTTAAGGTTCTGTGAGGTTCCCAAAGAATCGAATATTCTGATACGATAGTTTAAAATATAACAAACAGTTTGGCATGTAGTGTACTAAATTGATGTGATTTACATTGTTAATTATGTTCATAACAATCTTTATAATGAAACTTATTCACTTCATTGGTTTCGGATCTCTGTATTGAATTTCAAGTTAGTTAGCTAGTTGTCTTAGGTGTTTGACTTACCGAGATTCCGAAGTATTTATATGTTGGCTTCTTCAATCATAGAATTTATAAAACAATGAAAAATCTAAGTACTTGGATTATAATTATATTCGATAATTTTCAAGTTATAGCTATAGGATACAGGTTTGATAAAATGCTCATTTTAACTGAGGTTATATATGAAATGTTAAAAGAAAAAAAATTGTATTGTTGCTCAGAGTATATTGTTCCTTAATTAACGCTGGCTACGATAACACGGCCTCCGCTCAAGCTTTCGCGTCTTACTTGCTCGCCAAGAACGCCATACACCAGCAGCGTCTCCGCCAGGAGGTGCAACAGATAGTTCAAGAATATGGTGATATTACCTATGAGGGCATCATGGAAGCCAAGTTCCTCGACGCTTACATAATGGGTAAGATGAATCTTGTTTAGGATATTGCTGAAAATTATATATAGATGTTAAGTTTGAATCCTCATTACTATAATTTTCAATGTAGAACTGATTGCTGTTTTTATCAGAGATTAATGTGTTTATATTTGCTTGGTATATCAATATTGCGACCTTATTTATGTAAGATGCTTTTCCTGCCTGGCGTGGTCCTAGTGATGTAACCCAACAGGGCTGTCTTGCTTTCTTTTCTTCCCAATAGTTACCTATTTCCTGAGCTCTTGAAAAAGCACTATTCTTATTGCATGCATGCATATACGTATATATATATATATATATATATATATATATATATATATATATATATATATATATATATAGCAAAAGATCACAGTAAACAGGTGATATCAAAATATGCAAGACAACCACTATGAAAAATAGAAGAATTCTTCTATTTTTCAAAGTTTGTCTTGCATATATATATATATATATATATATATATATATATATATATATATATATATATATATATATATATATATATATATATATATATATATATACATACATATTATTTTATTTATTAACACATCGGCCCTCTCCCACCAAGGCAGTGTGGTCCGAGAAAGACAAACTTTCACCATTATTCACTCCATCACTGTCTTGCCAGAGGTGCGCTTACATAACAGTTATAAAACTGCAACATTAAACACCCCTCCTTCAGAGTGGAGGCACTATACTTCCCATCTCCAGGACTCACGTCTGGCCTCCCGGTTTTCCTGAATCCCTTCATAAATATTACCCTACTCACACTCCAACAGCACGTCAAGTCCTAAAAACCATTTGTCTCTATTTGCTCCTACCTAACACGCTCATGCATGCTTGCTGGAAAACCAAGCCCCCCGCACACAAAACCTCCTTTATCCCCTCCCGTTAACCTTTCCTCAGCCCTATGGATAATAGTTTTGGTAATCCCGCACCTCCTTCTAATGTCCAAACTACGAATTCTCTGTATTATATTCACAACACACTTTGCTTTCAGCCATAACATCTCCATGGCCTCCAGCCTTCTACTTGTTGCAACATTCACCACCCATGCTTCACACCCATGCAAGAGCATTGGTATAACTGTACTCTCATACAAAGTTCTTTGTCTCCACAGACTCCTCCTAAGTACACCACTCACCTACCTTTTTTCCCCTTATCAATTCTGTGATTCACCTCATCTTTCATAGACCCATCTGCTGATACGTCCACTCCTAAATATCTGAATTCATTCACCTCCTCCATACTCTCTCCCTCCAGTCCAATATCGTTACCTATTTTTTTTTGTTATCCTCGTCACCTAACTATTTCTTATATTCACTTTTATTTTTTTTCTTATACATACCCTACCAAACTCAGCCACCAACCTCTGCAACTTCTCTTCAGAATCTCCCAAAAGCACAGTGTCATCAGCAAAGAGCAACTGTGACAACTCCCACTTTGTGTTGGATTCCTAATCTTTTAACCCCACACCTCTTGCCAACACCCGAGCATTCACTTCTCTTACAACTCCATCTATAAATATATTGAACAACCATGGTGACATCACACATCCTTGTCTAAGTCCTACTTTTACCGAGAAATAATCTCCCTCTCTCCTACACACTCTAACCTGAGCCTCACTATCCTCGTAAAAACTCTTCACTGGTTTCAGTAACTTACCTCCTATTCCATACAGTTGCAACATCTGCCACATTGTCCCCCTATCCACCCTATCATAAGCCTTTTCCAAATCCAAAATGCCACAAAAACCTCTTTACCCATATATATATATATATATATATATATATATACTTTTTACCTATATGTTTCACTGTAAATACTTGGTCTACACACCTCTACCCTTCCTAAAGCCTCCTTCTTCATCTGCTATCCTACTCTTCGTCTTACTCTTATTTTTTTCAATAATAACTCTACCATACACTTTACTAAGTATACTCAACAGACTTATTCCCCTATAATTTTTGCACTCTTTTTTGTCCCCTTTGTTTTTATACAAAGGAACTATGCACGCTCTCTGCCAATCCCTAGGTACCTTACCCTCTTCCATTCATTTATTAAATAAAAGCACCAAACCACTCCAAAACTATATCCCCACCTGCCTTTAACATTTCTATCTTTGCAGATGAATGGTTCAAAGAACCGACAAGTTGTTAAATTAGACACATATGCAACACTTGGGTATCTTTATTGAGGAAAACGTTTCGCCACACAGTGGCTTTATCAGTCCAGTACAAAGTAGAAAGTTAAAAGGAGAGGAGGAGTTTGAGGTAATCAGTCCCTCGGCCTGTAGTCGATGTGTTCAGTCCATCAATCTTGAAGCAAGTACATAATAGGGCAAATAACAAACAAACAAACAAACAAACAAACAAACAAACAAATTTTATTTCATTGCAGATTGCAGATTGCAGATTACATAGGTATCGGTAGTTACAATGTAAATTGAGTGCAAGGAGAGCCACTGACATGCCATGGCATTAGGGGCAGCTTATTCTAGTCCTTAAAGACTATGTACTTAATATTAGAGAAATTTATTGAGTTTATTCTAGTTAAAAATTATTTTCAAAATTACAATATGATGAAATTTTACTGTTTAAATTATTATATAATGATATTAGATTGTTACAGGTGTTAAGATTCTTGAATGATAATATGGAATTGAGATTATCTTAAGGAAAATAACATTGAGCATTTTTGACATTAACTTATAATATAATAGTAACATATTATTAAAAAATGAGATTATCGTATAGGAAAGTAATAATGAGCATTTTTCAAAGTAGTTTATAGTATGATCATTTAGTTTTGGGTGAGTAGGTGGTTTTTGAGTTGAGTCTTAAATTGATTTTCAGACAAGATTATCTTAATATTTACTGGTAATGAATTCCAGATTCTGGGGACCTTTATGTGCATAGAATTTTTACATAGGTTGATATGAACACGGGGTATATCAAAAAGTGATCTGTGTCTTGTGTTGTGGTCATGGGTCCTATTAAAGTTGGTGAGGAGAATTTTGAGCAGAGGGTTTATATTAGAGTGTAAAGTTTTATATATGTAGTAGGCACAAGAGTAAGTATGAATGTTCTTTACGGTGAGTAGTTTGAGACTTTTGAATATTGGTGGAGTATGCTGTCTAAAGTGGGAATTTGTTATCATTCTGCCTGCGGCCTTTTGTTGTGTTATGAGTGGTCTAAGGTGATTTAACGTTGTTGATCCCCATGCACAGATTCCATAGGTGAGATACGGGTAGATAAGTGAATGATATAGTGCAAGGAGAGCTAATTGAGGTACATAATAGCGTATCTTTGATAATATGCCTACTGTCTTCGAGATTTTCTTGGAAATTTGTTGTATATGTGTTTGGAATTTAAGGCTACTGTCAAGGTGGATTCCTAGGAATTTTCTCTCTGTGAGTCTTGTGATGGGTGTACCATTGAGTGTTATGTTAAGTGGAACATTTGTGGCTTTGCTTCCAAACTGTATGAAGTAGGTCTTGTCAGTATTGAAAGTAAGCTTGTTAGTCGTCATCCATGTTGATATTTTCTGTAATTCGGTATTAACAGTGTTGGCCAGTATAACTGGATTTGGGTGAGAGAGGACATATGTTGTGTCATCTGCAAATAAAATATGTTTGAGTAGTTGTGATGCATTCGGTAGGTCATTTATGTAAATGAGGAATAGGAGTGGCCCCAGGACACTTCCTTGAGGGACTCCGACTGTAATTTGTTGTGTGGAAGAGTTCGCTCCATTTGTGTACACGTATTGGCTTCTGTTGGTGAGGTATGACTTTAGGTAGTTGAGTGGGTGCCCCCTTATACCATAGTGTGCTAATTTTGTGAGCAGTAAATCATGGTCGACTGTATCAAAAGCTTTGCGTAGATCAATGAAGATTCCCAGTGGGACTTCTTTTTTCTCAAGTGCTGTATATATTAACTCCAACATGTGCATAATAGCATCGTTTGTGCTCTTGTTTGTCCTGAATCCAAATTGACAGGGGTTGAGTACATTGTGTGAGACGAGGTAGGAATAGATTTGTCTATGAATTAATTTTTCGAAGATTTTAGAAAGCAATGGTAAATTAGAAATTCGTCTATAATTATTCAGGTCTGTTTGATCACCTCCTTTGTGGATCGGGGTGACCCTAGCTATTTTGAGAATTGATGGAAAGGTAGAGGCTTCAATGGATTTATTGAATAGTGTTGCTATAATTGGTGACAGTACTTGTGAAGCTTTTTTGTACATAAAAGTTGGTAAGCTGTTTATGTCTCCTGCCTTGTTTTTAAGGGTGTTGATTATGAGCGAGACTTCAATTGGGTTGGTAGGAGCTAGGAATAGCGTATTAGGGTAGGTGTTTGTGAGGTAGTCTGTTGGACGGGTGTTTGAGCTTGGGATTTTATTCGCTAGATTCTTTCCTATGGTGGAGAAGAAAACATTAAGTCTGTTTGCTGTCTCAGTAGGTGAGAGTAGGGGTTCATCTGCTCTTGATAATTTGATGGTGTTGTTTTTCGCTATCTTATTATTTCCTAGAATTGCAGATAGGGTCTTTCAGGTCTTTTTCATATCACCTTTTTTGTTCTGGAGTCTGTTCTCATAATACAATTTTTTTGATCTTCTTATCAGGCTGGTAAGGATTGATGAGTAGCGTTTGGATTGTTCTCTGGTTATTAGACCCCTTCTGTATTGTTTTTCATATTGGTGCCTTTTGTTAATGGATTTAAGGATGCTGGGTGTTAGCCAGGGATTGTTAAGTCTCTTAGCTGTGATCTGTTTAGTTTTTTTAGGGCAATGCTTGTTATAGAGGTGGTGGGTTTTGTTAAGGAAATTCTTGATGCATTCATTAGTATCTGTATATGTTTCTATCTCATTATGCCAGTCAATGTTAATCATAGCTGTTATAAAGTTATTTACAGCTGACTCATTATGTAGTCTGAAGGTAACTTTTGTAATATCTATGGGCAATTTACCAAGATTAGTTATGAGAAAGGTCGGATAGTGGTCTGTGGTGTTGTCTGTGATTATGCCTGATTTTAGAGAGGCTATATTATTAGTCCAGATGTGGTCTAGTAATGAAGTACTAGTCTCGGAGATTCTTGTAGGTTTTGATATTGTTGGTAGTAACAAGCTGTTGCTCATAGTGTTTGTGAATTCTGTTACTTGTGGGTCCTGGTCATGTAGGAGATTTATATTGAAATGTCCTGTGAGCAGCAAATTGTCTTTGTTCATGTGTGCATCAGTTATCAGGTTACCTAGTTTTTCACTAAAATGGTGAATGTTTGACTGTGGTAATCTGTAGATGTTTATCACTGTGAGGGTTTTTTGCAGGTCTTTTGATTTAAATTTAGCTATAATATATTCTCCATGCTCATCCCTTATGCAAGAGTTATTGATACATTCAAGTTGATCTGAGTAATATATAGCTATTCCACCCCCTCGCTGATCTGTCCTACAGTTGTGAATGGCTGTGTAACCTGGGATGGCACAGACATCTGTAGTATCAGGCTTTAGCCAGGTCTCAGTGAGTGTGATGATTTACATATTGGTCTGGAGGGATTGGAGTAGTGCTGTAGACAGGTGAGACGAAGCAGGAGGAGGCGGGGTCATAGTGGTACCATCCACTAGTCGAAGTAGGTCTTCGTCCCAGTGTTGAAGAATCCGTTTGTATCAAGATCTCAAGATGTTGCTGTGTCAGACAGGATGTAGTTGAATGGTTCTTTGTATTGGACTGATGAAGCTACTGTGTGGCGAAACGTTTTCCTCAATAAAGATATCCAAGTGTTGCATATGTGTCTAATTTAACAACTTGTCGGAGAACAAAACAAGTTTTGGGCTCCCAACATGGTCTGCATAACTGTGTAGAAGGCTTACGACAGACGAAAAATAGGCAAAGGAAAAGTTTAAACTTCGGTGTGAATATGGTGTGGAGAGAGCCAAAAAACCACCACAAAGATTGTTATTTCTGTCTTGTGAATGTTGAAAGGTTTCAATCGATAGAAGAAAGTCAAGTGGGAATATCCCCATTCGGAGTTAGCAAGGAGACCTGTGGCACACAGCGAAGACATTCACAAACCAGTGTTTACAACACTGCCTGACTTTCCATTGTCAGATGTTGAAGAAACTCTGGTTTTAGGATTTAACACAGGTGATAGTAGTGGAAGTGAATATGAAGTAAACTTTTCAACATTCCAACAGTTCTCCCAAGAAGAACTTAATAATCTGATACGTGACCTCAGTCTGTCAAAGCAAGCATCTGAACTTTTAGCATCCAGACTAAAAGAAAAGAACCATCTCCAACAAGAAAATAAAATAACAGCTTATTGGACAAGAGAGGTTGAAATCCTTTCTTACTTCAGCCAAGATGAAGAACTTGTATACTGCAATAACATCCCTGGACTTCGAATGGGACCTGAATACCAACCAGGAGATTGGCGGGTGTTTATAGACAGCTCCATCAGAAGCTTGAAATGTGTCTTATTGCACAGTGGTAACCAATATGCATATCTTCCAATTGCACACTCAACACGACACAACAACACAACGTTTTCGTATACTGTAATTAGTTGTATCTGAATTATCTTTCTATTTTAATATGTTATTATATAGAATGAAGAGCTACTATGTACAACATGATTTGACTTTTGTATGATCTATAAAATAATTTCAATGCCAATCAAGCAATACCGATGACATATTCAGAATCAGCATCTGAAACTTACCCTGAAATAGGTGTAATATAATTGATCAGAAAAACTTTTATAAACGATATGTTGAGACGTTTCAGCTAAATAAGAAGAAACATCATATTCAGAGGGTATTAAAATTTTTTTTTTTATTAATACATTGGCCGTTTCCCACCAAAGTAGGGTGCCCCCCAAAAAAAAACTTTCATCATCATTCACTCCATCACTGTCTTGCCAGAGGTGCGTGATACTACAGTTATAAAACTGCAACATTAACATCCCTCCTTCAGTAATGTAATTTCACTGTTGGAAAAGATGTTCGATGTTTGGGTTATTTTTGTGAGTTCCAGTGTTATTTAAATTATTTTATTTATTGTATGCACCTAGAAATGAATGATGGACCACCTAGAAAGGAATGAGCATATAAACGACAACCAGCACAGATTCAGAGACGGAAAATCCCGTGTCACAAACCTAGTAGAGTCCTATTAAAAGTTGACAGGAGTAAGACAAGAGAGAAAGGGGTGAGTTTTCTTGAACTGTAAGTAGATTTTTGACAGTTTCTCAAAAAAGACTCGTCCAAAAGATGGAAGACCAGGCAGGTATAACAGGGAAGGCACTACAATGGATCAGAGAATAAATGATGGAAAGGGAGGAGCGAGTCATGGTACGTGACGAGGTGTCAGAATGGGTGCCTATGACGAGAGGGGTTCCATAGGGGTCAGTCCATGGAACGGTACTATTCCTGGAATGTGTGAATGACATGACGGAAGAATGGAATCAGTGTCTCTGTGCAGATAATGTGAAGTTAATGAGAATTCAGTTGGAGGAGGATAAGGCAGAACTGCAGAGGGATCTGGACAGGCAGAAGGCCTGGCGCTGTGTTTATTAAAGTGGTGCTGTGTGTATTAAAGTGGTGCTGTGTGTATTATAGAAGTGCTGTGTGTATTATAATGGTGCTGTGCATTATAGTGTTGATGTGTATATCATAGTGGTGTTGCGTGTATTATAGTGGTGATGTGTGCATTGTAGTGGTGCTGTGTGTATTATAGTAGTGCTGTGTGTATTATAGTGTTGATGTGTATTGTAGTGATGCTTTGTGTATTGTAGTGGTACTGTAAATATTGTAGTGATGCTGTGTGTATTATATTGGTGCTGCGTGTATTATAGTGGTGTTGTGTGTATTGTAGTGGCACTGTGTGCATTATACTTGTGCTGTGTGTATTGTATTGCTGCTCTGTGCATTGTAATGATGCTGTGTATATTATACTGGTGCTGTATGTATTATAGTGTTACTGAGTGTATGATAGTGATACTGTGTATATTATAGTGTTGTTGAGTGTATGACAGTGATACTGTGTATATTGTAGTGTTGCTGAGTGTATGATGGTGATATTGTGTGTATTATAGTGTTGATGAGTGTATGATAGTGATACTGTGTGTATCACAGTGTTGCTGAGCGTATGATAGTGATACTGTGTATATTATAGTGTTGCTGAGAGTATGACAGTGATACTGTGTGTATCATAGTGTTGCTGAGTGTATGATGGTGATACTGTGTATATTATAGTGTTGCTGAGAGTATGATAGTGATACTGTGTGTATTATAGTGTTGCTGAGTGTATGATACTGATACTGTGTATATTGTAGTGTTGCTGAGTGTATGATAGTAATACTGTGTATATTATAGTGTTGCTGAGAGTATGACAGTGATACTGTGTGTATTATAGTGTTGCTGAGTGTATGATAGTAATACTGTGTATATTGTAGTGTTGCTGAGTGTATGATAGTGATACTGTGTATATTATAGTGTTGCTGAGAGTATGACAGTGATACTGTGTGTATTATAGTGTTGCTGAGTGTATGATAGTGATACTGTGTATATTGTAGTGTTGCTGAGTGTATGATAGTGATACCGTGTATATTATAGTGTTGCTGAGAGTAAGATTGTGATAATGTGTGTATTATAGTGTTGCTGAGTGTATAATAGTGATACTGTGTATATTATAGTGTTGTTGAGTGTATGATAGTGATACTGTGTATATTATAGTGTTGCTAAGTGTATGATAGTGATACTGTGTATATTATAGTGTTGCTGAGAGTATGATGGTGATAATGTGTGTATTATAATGTTGATGAGTGTATGATATTGATACAGTGTATATTATAGTGTTGCTGAGTGTATGATAGTGATACTGTGTATATTATAGTGTTACTGAGAGTGTGATGGTGATACTGTGTGTATTATAGTGTTGATGAGTGTATGATAGTGATACTGTGTATGTGTTGTAGTTGATTGTAGTGGTATAGTGTGTATTGTAGTGGTGCTGTGTGTGTTGTAGTGGTATAGTGTGTATTGTAGTGGTGCTGTGAATAGTAGATTTTCTTTTATATGATCTCACCCCCTCTTCATGCTATGATCTCCCTCCTCTTCATGCTATAATCCCCCTTCATACTATGATCTCCCCACCTCTTCATGCTGTGATCTACCCCTCTTTATGCTGTAATCCCCCTCTTCATGCTATGATCTCCTCTTCATGCTATGATCTCCTCTTCATGCTATAATCCCCTCTTCATGCTATAATTCCCCCTCTTCATGCTATAATCCCCTCATCATGCTATAATCCCCCTCATCATGCTATGATCTCTTCATGCAATGATACTTATCTCTTCACGTTATGATCTCCCTCTTCATGCTATGGTCTTTCCTCTTTATAGTATGATCTTCCCCTCTTTATGGTATGATCTTCCCCTCTTGATGGTATGATCTTCCCTCTTCATGCTATGATCTCCCCACCTCTTCATGCTATGATCTCCCCTCTTCATGCTATAATCCCCCCTCTTCATACTATGATCTCCCCACCTCTTCTTGCTATGATCTCCCCTCTTCATGCTATGATCTACCCCTTGTTATGCTGTAATCCCCCTCTTCATGCTATGATCTCCTCTTCATGCTATAATCCCCCCTCTTCATGCTATAATTCTCCCTCTTCATGCTATAATCCCCCCTCTGCATGCTATAATTCTCCCTCTTCATGCTATAATCCCCCCTCATCATGCTATACTATGAACACCTTTGTCCCTTCACATTACTAAATGATTTACACTCTAATGTCTCCTTATCTGGTTTAGTCAGTGCATTGCAATAGCGAATATTAGTTAACAAAGGCATGGAGTTTTGAGGCTCTCTGACCGCGGGTTCGAACCCCACCCGTGGTATGGTTTGTTTGCAATCGTGTCATTACGATTTCGTGAGACATGTTGACGGCTTTGAGGGGACTTAAGCTAGAGTTCGTCACAGCCATGCTAGCGGGAGATTCGTCTATAAAATCTTGCATTTGTGAACACAGTGGTGCCTATGCTAACCTTCCTATGGTGTAGAAATATACCTAGTTGGATGAATCTTATTGAAGCTAGCTTGCCCAGTGGCTTACGCGACGGTCTGGAGTTTTGAGAGAGTCTGAGCGCAGGTTCGAACCCCACCCATGGTATGTTTTTTTTTTTATACGAAATGGGATAGGATTCCCTTTGTTCTACTGATATTAGCACCCTTTGTTCTACTGATATTATCCACCCTTTGTTCAACTGATATTATTCACCCTTTGTTCTACTGATATTATTCATCCTTTGTTCTACTGATAATATCCATCCTTTGTTCTACTGATATTATCCATCCTACCTGACACATTTGTGCCTTGATAACTACTAACTAATATCGCAATGTCCCATTTCAGATTTTAATAATCCCAATTCTCTTTTCCTACAAAATCATACAATGGATGATCTCTGGGCTAATTATAGAAGTCCATATATGTAACCAACTGTTCCATCTTCAACTCACTGAGCAAATCTCTACATTTTATGCTGAATATGTGAGAATCTGTGTCTATATACAACAAATAAACATCATCCCCATAGTGAGGCTTTAACACTATACGAAAAATAATAAAATTTGGGGCAATCTTGAGAATTTGAAAACCGAGATAAAAAGGTTGATTAACCATTAATTTTGGCTTTGTAAATAATCATATTACTTTGTCTTGAACCAAATGTGTAATATTTTTTGGCAGCTTCAGAGAGAGCTTTCTCATTATTTACATATCTGTATGTGTCCCTGGCTGTCTTCAAGAAGGCACTGGACAGGCACCTAAAGTCAGTACCTGACCAGCCATGCTGTGGTTCGTACGCCAGTTTGCGTGCGGCCAGCAGTAACAGCCTGGTTCATCAAACCGTGATCCACCACGAGGCCTGGTCTCAGACCGAGCCGCGGGGGCGTTGACCCCCGAAACCCACTCCAGGTCCCCATACTTCGTAATATTAAGTAGTGATTTCAGATAGATATCATTACTAGCCAGCTTGAAAGCTTTGGATACCATGGGGCATTGTGTCTCTAGGTGGAATCTGTTTTTCATCAAACTTTTCCAATCTCAATGTAATCATAGCATAGAATTTCCTTGCCTTTACATACGAGTAACCCATCCTTAGGAATATCTTTAAATTTACTCTGAGTATTCCTCGAAGATTTCCCAGCCTTAATATTTTGCTCTGCTAGGTTCGAAAGAGACCTATTCAATAAACTCAGAGAATCTTGAAACCTGTCATTACCCATATCCATTCACAAAACTTTGAGTACATGTTTGGAATGAATCTCAATATCATATTTGGTAACATTTAATTCTTTTAAAATAACTCTTAAATAATTGAACATATTATTAAAGAACATGGAATAATAATGGAAAGGGATTTCTGCATCATTCACATGTATTCTATGATTCGAATCTGGCTTTATCCTCATCAGTCATATTTATATCATAGTATCGCCTCCTCCCTTTAATAACCTTCCATTCATGGTTCACTTTTAAAATAAAATTATTACCAGCCTCAATTCCCTTAAAACTTTTTTGGCTAATTACATTTTCTTCCTGATCATAAACAATATAGTGGACAAGAGCCTTGTGATAACCATCAATTTCACCCTTATGCACAGTGTTGCCGGTAGTGCATTCAAAGTCGAAGTCAACAATATATTTACATGAATGACTATGTGAATAATTTCTGAAATATATGATTATTCCTGTTTTTGGGGAAACTAAGAGTTTGATTGACCTTGGAACCATCTTAATACTAATTTCTCCAAGAATTTTCTCCAACTAGGGCATACGAAAACCCAGGTTCCACTGTTTTTATTTTCATTAAACAACTATAAGAATGTTTCTTAGCATCTCCCTTTTCCATCATTATACTTCTTACACGTATTAACATCACCCCTAATCATCGCATATTCTGTTCAGCAAGTTCAGTGTTGTCGACGTGAGTCATCTCATCGTGTGGATACATCACACCACCTGGTCCCACCTCGCCTCATACATTGCACGGGATCATCTCGCCCAGGACCCTCTCATACATCTGATTCACCACAACACGGGTCTTCTCACAGACTTGATTCAACGGACCCTAATAATGTTAGTGAATTAGATTGCACTCTGAACTTTAGAAGAAGGCATGTGATTAGGAAATATAGTGTTCCAGCATTGTATTAGCGAGACTTGAGTTTGTATTTACATAATTACAGGGATTATTTGTTAGAATAGTTTTCCAACGTGTATAGTGCATCTAGTTCAGTATTAAAACTCCACCCAGTCATCATGAACAGAACTATTGTTGTTTTGATGGAACTGAGAATGTCGTGATAGCCCACAAACACAATGCGCCTATAAGACCCATCAGGTCTGGTATTTGCAGCGCCACACACAAGCTAGCAGGACTTCAAGCGAAATATTGAAGCTCCTGGGTGTGATTTGTCAGCGTGATAAGTACCTTGCAATTTCAGCGTCACTGCCTTATTCACCAATGTACCAGATGATCAGAGTTGCATGTATCTTTCTTAGATACAGAGTTGTCTGTATCTTCCTTAGATAGTTGCCTGTATCTTCCTTAAATAGTTGCCTGTATCTTCATTAGATACAGAGTTGCATGTATCTTCCTTAGATAGTTGCCTGTATCTTCATTAGATACAGAGTTGCATGTATCTTCCTTAGATAGTTGCCTGTATCTTCCTCAGATAGTTGCCTGTATCTTCATTAGATACAGAGTTGCATGTATCTTCCTTAGATAGTTGCCTATATCTTCCTTAGATAGTTGCCTGTATCTAAATTAGATACATAGTTGCATGTATCTTCCTTGGATACAGAGTTGCATGTATCTTCCATTGATACAGAGTTGCAGGTATCTTCCTTGGATACAGGGTTGCAGGTATCTTCCTTGGATACAGGGTTGCAGGTAACTTCCTTGGATACAGGGTTGCAGGTATCTTCCTTGGATACAGAGTTGCAGGTATCTTCCTTGGATACAGAGTTGCAGGTATCTTCCTTGGATACAGAGTTGCAGGTATCTTCCTTGGATACAGAGTTGCAGGTATCTTCCTTGGATACAGAGTTGCAGGTATCTTCCTTGGATACAGAGTTGCAGGTATCTTCCTTGGATACAGAGTTGCAGGTATCTTCCTTGGATACAGAGTTGCAGGTATCTTCCTTGGATACAGAGTTGCAGGTATCTTCCTTGGATACAGAGTTGCAGGTATCTTCCTTGGATACAGAGTTGCAGGTATCTTCCTTGGATACAGAGTTGCAGGTATCTTCCTTGGATACAGAGTTGCAGGTATCTTCCTTGGATACAGAGTTGCAGGTATCTTCCTTGGATACAGAGTTGCAGGTATCTTCCTTGGATACAGAGTTGCAGGTATCTTCCTTGGATACAGAGTTGCAGGTATCTTCCTTGGATACAGAGTTGCAGGTATCTTCCTTGGATACAGAGTTGCAGGTATCTTCCTTGGATACAGAGTTGCAGGTATCTTCCTTGGATACAGAGTTGCAGGTATCTTCCTTGGATACAGAGTTGCAGGTATCTTCCTTGGATACAGAGTTGCAGGTATCTTCCTTGGATACAGAGTTGCAGGTATCTTCCTTGGATACAGAGTTGCAGGTATCTTCTTTGGATACAGAGTTGCAGGTATCTTCTTTGGATACAGAGTTGCAGGTATCTTCCTTGGATACAGAGTTGCAGGTACTTCCTTGGATACAGAGTTGCAGGTATCTTCCTTGGATACAGAGTTGCAGGTATCTTCCTTGGATACAGAGTTGCAGGTATCTTCCTTGGATACAGAGTTGCAGGTATCTTCCTTGGATACAGAGTTGCAGGTATCTTCCTTGGATACAGAGTTGCAGGTATCTTCCTTGGATACAGAGTTGCAGGTATCTTCCTTGGATACAGCAAGAGTTGCAGGTATCTTCCTTGGATACAGCAAGAGTTGCAGGTATCTTCCTTGGATACAGCAAGAGTTGCAGGTATCTTCCTTGGATACAGCAAGAGTTGCAGGTATCTTCCTTGGATACAGAGTTGCAGGTATCTTCCTTGGATACAGAGTTGCAGGTTCTTCCTTGGATACAGAGTTGCAGGTTCTTCCTTGGATAACAGAGTTGCAGGTATCTTCCTTGGATACAGAGTTGCAGGTATCTTCCTTGGATACATGCAAGAGTTGCAGGGTCTTCCTTGGATACAGCAGGTTGCAGGTAGCTTCCTTGGATAGCAGAGTTGCAGGTAGCTTCCTTGGATACAGCAAGTTGCAGGTAGCTTCCTTGATACAGCAGAGTTGCGGTATCTTCCTTGGATACAGAGTTGCAACTCTGATACGTTGCAGGTATCTTCCTTGGATACAGGAGTTGCAGGTGTCTTCCTTGGATACAGCCAGAGTTGCAGGTGTCTTCCTTGGATACAGCCAGAGTTGCAGGTGTCTTCCTTGGATACAGCCAGAGTTGCAGGTGTCTTCCTTGGATACAGCCAGAGTTGCAGGTGTCTTCCTTGGATACAGAGTTGCAACTCTGGATACAGAGTTGCAGGTAGCTTCCTTGGATACAGAGTTGCAGGTAGCTTCCTTGGATACAGAGTTGCAGGTAGCTTCCTTGGATACAGAGTTGCAGGTAGCTTCCTTGGATACAGAGTTGCGGGTAGCTTGCTTGGATACAGAGTTGCGGTAGTCTTCTTGATACAGAGTTGCGGGTAGCTTCCTTGGATACAGAGTTGCAGGTAGCTTCCTTGGATACAGAGTTGCAGGTAGCTTCCTTGGATACAGAGTTGCGGGTAGCTTCCTTGGATACAGAGTTGCGGGTAGCTTGCTTGGATACAGAGTTGCGGGTAGCTTGCTTGGATACAGAGTTGCGGGTAGCTTGCTTGGATACAGAGTTGCGGGTAGCTTGCCTGGATACAGAGTTGCGGTAGCGAGGTATCTTCTTGGATACAGAGTTGCGAGGTATCTTCTTGGATACAGAGTTGCGGTATCTTCTTGGATACAGAGTTGCAGGTATCTTCCTTGATACAGAGTTGCAGGTATCTTCCTTGGATACAGAGTTGCGAGGTATCTTCCTTGATACAGAGTTGCAGGTATCTTCCTTGGATACAGAGTTGCAGGTATCTTCCTTGATACAGAGTTGCAGGTATCTTCCTTGATACAGAGTTGCGAGGTATCTTCCTTGGATACAGAGTTGCGAGGTATCTTCCTTGGATACAGAGTTGCAGGTATCTTCCTTGATACAGAGTTGCAGGTATCTTCCTTGGATACAGAGTTGCAGGTATCTTCTTGGATACAGAGTTGCAGGTATCTTCTTGGATACAGAGTTGCGAGGTATCTTCTTGGATACAGAGTTGCAGGTATCTTCCTTGGATACAGAGTTGCAGGTATCTTCCTTGGATACAGAGTTGCAGGTATCTTCCTTGATACAGAGTTGCAGGTATCTTCCTTGATACAGAGTTGCAGGTATCTTCCTTGGATACAGAGTTGCAGGTATCTTCCTTGGATACAGAGTTGAGGTCTTCGATACGAGTTGCTTCTGGATACAGAGTTGCAGGTATCTTCCTTGGATACAGAGTTGCAGGTATCTTCCTTGGATACAGAGTTGCGGTAGCTTCCTTGGATACAGAGTTGCGGTATCTTCCTTGGATACAGAGTTGGGTATCTTCCTTGATATGCGATCTTCTGAGTATTGACGGTTCTTCCTTGATACGAGTTGCGGTATCTTCCTTGGATACAGAGTGTCTTCCTGAAAGGTTTATCTTCCTTGGATACAGAGTTGCAGGTATCTTCCTTGGATACGGAGTTGCAGGTATCTTCCTTGGATACGGAGTTGCAGGTATCTTCCTTGGATACGGAGTTGCAGGTATCTTCCTTGGATACGGAGTTGCAGGTATCTTCCTTGGATACGGAGTTGCAGGTATCTTCCTTGGATACGGAGTTGCAGGTATCTTCCTTGGATACGGAGTTGGGGGTAGCTTGCTTGGATACAGAGTTGCGGGTATCTTGCGTGGATACCGAGTTGGGGGTAGCTTGCTTGGATACAGAGTTGGGGGTAGCTTGCTTGGATACAGAGTTGGGGGTAGCTTGCTTGGATACAGAGTTGCAGGTATCTTCTTGGATACAGAGTTGCAGGTATCTTCTTGGATACAGAGTTGCAGGTATCTTCTTGGATACAGTTAGCGGGGGTATCTTCTTGGATACAGAGTTGCGGTATCTTCTTGGATACAGAGTTGGGGGTAGCTTCTTGGATACAGAGTTGCAGGTATCTTCTTGGATACAGAGTTGCAGGTATCTTCTTGGATACAGAGTTGCAGGTATCTTCTTGGATACAGAGTTGCAGGTATCTTCTTGGATACAGAGTTGGGTATCTTCTTGGATACAGGAGTTGGGGGTAGCTTGCTTGGATACAGAGTTGCGGGTAGCTTGCTTGGATACAGAGTTGCGGGTAGCTTGCTTGGATACAGAGTTGCGGGTAGCTTGCTTGGATACAGAGTTGCGGGTAGCTTGCTTGGATACAGAGTTGCGGGTAGCTTGCTTGGATACAGAGTTGGGGGTAGCTTGCTTGGATACAGAGTTGGAAGTAGCTTGCTTGGATACAGAGTTGGAAGTAGCTTGCTTGGATACAGAGTTGGAAGTAGCTTGCGTGGATACAGAGTTGGAGGTAGCTTCCTTTCTTTAGATTTGAAGAAAACAAATATAAACTATTTAGGTTAGCCATAGACTCGCCCTTCAGTAGTCCTGGCCCATATGCTCATAGCGAACATATGGGCCAATACCACCCATAGATCAGTTACTTGGATACAATACTTTGATGATATTTAGGTTATAGTAGCCAAAGGTATATTAGTGCGTGGCATCCGCAACACCAACACTCGGACTCGTCAATTAAATTTATTCTAGAGGAGAATAGGGACACCCATTTATTTGCCTTTTCTCGACGTGCTTCTATTCACAGGTGAAAACAGACACTCTTTTATTAAGTTTACCTCAAGCAGACCTACAAAACCGATATGCTACAGTTCTTCTCCCAGCAGAACACCAGGACTCAGAGGGATAGTTACAGGATTCTTTCTAAGATTACAGAATTTCCAGTCCACAGTTCATCGAGGAAGAGTACGAATACATTACTCATTCATTCAGCTAGCTACATTTTCTCTTACATTTCATACCTGATTGCAAAAACATGTGACATACGTTCTATATAAGACTAACTTAAAACTTAAGAATAGAGGCACACTGCAGTAGGTCTACTGGCTCGTACTTGGCCAAGTCCTTCTCAAATCCATCCCATTCTTCCAATACACTTATTTAACCTATTCTCACTTATTTAACCTATTTTCGACGTGGCAACTAACGTTTCCAACATATTTGACTAAAATAATCTAGTACGATAAAGCACCTAAATTACTGGGAACGGTTGAAGGTCCTTGATCTGTATTCCCTGGAACGCAGTCGAGAGAAATACATGATAATATACATTTGGAAGGTCCTGGAGGGATTGGTACCAAACCTGCACATGAAAATCACTCCCTATGAAAGCAAAAGACTCGGCAGGAGATGCAACATTCCTCCGATGAAAAGCAGGGGCGCCACGAGTACACTGAGAGAACACTATAAGTATCCGGGGCCCAAGACTGTTCAACTGCCTCCCAGCATACATTAGGGAGATTACCAATAGACCACTGGCTGTCTTCAAGAAGATACTGGACAGGCACCTAATTTCAGTACCTGACCAACCGGGCTGAGGTTCGTACGTCAGTTTGCGTGCATCCGGCAGTAACAGCCTGGTTGGTCAGACCCTGATCCACCATGAGGCCTGGTCTTAGACCAAGCCGCGGGGGCGTTGACCCCCGAAACCGTCTCCAGATAAACAAACTTTAATTGCCGTTAAAAAACTAAGCGTAGAAATGCAAAAGCGACTCCATCACTAGCGCACGAGAGTACATAATATCATGTGGGGGACGTAACAAGATATAGTATCTGTGAGCACAATAACACCTGCAACATGTGACAACCTTAATAACGCGTGTTTACCACAAACCATGTTGGACACCTTTTGAAGTTTACTAAGTCCATAATACACAAATAACCCACACATAGGATAGAAAAGTTTATGACGACGTTTCGGTCTGACTTGGACCATTTACAAGTTACACTGACGCAGGAAGGTGAAGGAGGCAGCATATACAGAAGAGGGGGACGGGAAGGAGAGGAAGAAAGAAGGAAGTGGAGAAGTAGTGGTAGAGGTAATGCTGGTAGTGGTAGTAGTAGTAGTAGTACTTCCACTACCAACATTACGTCTACCACTTCTTCTAAACTTCTTTCTTTCTATCTTTCCCGTCCCTGTCCCCTTCTCCTATGTATACTTAGTGAGATTTGTAAGTGGTAAAAGTCGGAGCGAAACGTCATCATAAGGTTGCCTCTCCTATGTGCTGGTTATTGTGTATTGTTTCAGTCACGGTATTGTGCCTTTTTGTTCATTAGTCGTTAAGATGATACACTACGACAAAGTTCATAGATGCTGCCATAATTATCGTCAATAACAATCCATCAAAATCCACCACATCCAAACTATCAACAGAATATTTCCCAGTTTGGAGACAGCTGTAACGTGATGCTGACAGCTCCTTCTCAATCACAATCACATCACAGTTGCACTACTACTTACCTCTCACAACTTGCAATTATAAATACCAGTTCTCAGTTATCTCTGTATCAGGACTGATGAAGTGCTACAAAGTTAATACTTGGCAATTGTTTGGATCCCTATTGTTTAGGATATCTTCCTAGTTTGTTTATTTTAGGACATGGTTAATTTGATCTCAATCTATGTTTTTGTTATTGAAGTTGAATTTGGTGAAGGCTCCCTGATAACTTAACAAATTTTGCTGGTCTGGAGCCCTGCGTATACACGTGTGTTCTTCGATTATGTTGTCATCAGATACTGTTATATTTCGTACAAGTTCATCATAATTAGTGTAAATAAGGTCGGGAATATTTTCCAGTCTTGTTGGCTCCACTATTAAGGTGAATTTGTTGCAGAGATTTCATAACTCATGTGTGTATGTATTTTCTGCTCAGCTGCCTCCTGGAGTTATCTTTGCATTTCAGTAGCTCGACTGGTAGCTCATTCAGTTCACACGTAATAATAATAATATAATAAAAATAATAATATTTATAATATAATATTACTTCCTGCTAATGCTACTGCTGCTACTGCTGCTGCTGCTGCTGCTGCTGCTGCTACTACTACTACTATATAATATTAAATAATGATAATGATATTGATAAAAATTATGTGAGGGATCTTCAGAATCCTGAATTAACCTTCCACCCATATAACTGGGAACAACTCTTGAGAGAAAAACAATAACTACTTGTTGATGATTGAAAATGTGGATTGGCACTGTGGTTACAATGCCCACCCCAGTGCCCCTCCAGCCAAGTACTAGGAATCCTGGATTAGGAACACTGTGATTACAAATGTCCCTCCTCAGTGCCCACTGTCACAGTTCCAAACTAACTCAGAAACCCTGGATTAGGAACACTGTGGTTACACACAATGCCCTCCTCAGTGCCCACTGTCATAGTTCCCAAACTAACTCAGGGATCCTGGGTTAGGAACTTATGGTTCCTGAATATTTATTAAGACGAATTTACACAGTAAATAGGCTATTTTTTCTGGACTGTATATTGAATAGTTTTTTAATTGCTTGATATGAGCAGTTTGTTTGAGCTATTAATTACATGGATTATTTCAAATGAATGAAGTTCATCATTACCTACCAAGTTATTACCTTGGTAATATACCCTAATGCCTCCTAACACAAATTCAACATGAATATTGGGAAATGTCTAGCTACTTTACCAATTGTATTGAGTTCAATACAGACTGGGAGGCGTACATTATTTTTGGATGAATTATGTGCCACATTCGGCTACTGCCTCCTGTTTTTCATCATATAATCATTATAGTTATGTTTTCATTATATAGTTAGACACTTCCCGATGTATTTCCTCTTCACTTGTCTTGTAGTGAAGAAATTCCACCGATATTTCTATCGGCCACGATTACACTGGACATAATATTCTGTCTCTTCACATTACATCATAAATTTGACGCTCCCAAAATGTTTATATTGTACACATATGTATTTAAAAGAAATTGTGATATTTCTAGTTGTGTAATACATTTTCCTGATCCGAATATTAATTTTTCCAACACTTACACTTCGCTAAATTAACTTCTTTCAATATATAAGGAAATTATAGGGAATATTGGATCTCATGTGACTAAGAACCTTTCAAAAGTCACATTAACATTACACATCTACACTATGAATACTATTATCATCATAAACTGTTACATACAAATTTTATTTTATTATTATTATTAACACATCGGCCGATTCCCACCAAGGCAGGGTGGCTCGAAAAAGAAAAACTTTCATCATCATTCACTCCATCACTGTCTTGCCAGAAGGGTGCTTTACACTACAGTTATAAAACTGCAACATTAACACCCCTCCTTCAGAGTGCAGACACTGTACTTCCCATCTCCAGGACTCAAGTCCGGCCTGCCGGTTTCCCTGAATCCCTTTATAAATTTTACTTTGCTCACACTCCAACAGCACATCAAGTATTAAAACACATTTGTCTCCATTCACTCATATCAAATACGCTCACACATGCTTGCTGGAAGTCCAAGCCCCTCGCACACAAAACCTCCTTTACTCCCTCCCTCCAGCCTTTCCTAGGCCGACCCCTACCCCGCCTTCCCTCCACTACAGATTTATACACACTCGAAGTCATTCTGTCTCGTTCCATTCTCTCTACATGTCCGAACCACCTCAACAACCCCTCCTCAGCTCTCTGGATAATAGTTTTGGTAATCCCGCACCTCCTCCTAATTTCCAAACTCCGAATTCTCTGCATTATATTCACACCACACATTGATCTCAGACATCTCCACTGCCTCCAGCCTTCTCCCCGTTGCAACATTCATCACCCATGCTTCACACCCATATAAGAGTGGTTGGTATAACTATACTCTCATACATTCCCCTCTTTACTTCCATGGACAAAGTTATTTGTCTCCACAGACTCCGAAGTGCTCCACTCACCCTTTTCCCCTCATCAATTCTATGATTCATCTTATCCTTCATAGACCCATCTGCTGACATGTCCACTCCCAAATATCTGAATACATTCACCTCCTCCATACTCTCTCCCTCCAATCTGATATCCAATCTTTTGTCACCTAATCTTTTTGTTATCCTCATCACCTTACTCTTTCCTATATTCACCTTCAATTTTCTTCTTTTACACACCCTACCAAATTCATCCACCAACCTCTGCAACTTCTCTTCAGAATCTCCCAATAGCACAGTGTCATCAGCAAAAAGCAACTGTGACAACTCCCACTTTGTATTTTATTCTTTATCTTTTAACCCCACACCTCTTGCCAAGACCCTCGCATTCACTTCTCTTACAACCCCATCTATAAATATATTGAACAACCACGGTGACATCACTCATCTTTGTCTAAGGCCCACTTTTACAGGAAAATTATTAAAATTTTCCAAAAATATTAATGATAACAATCAAAATGGTATTTATTAATTATATAAAAATAACAATAGAATTGGCTTAAATAATAATAATTATAATTAAATAATTAAATGATAATATTAATAATTAAATGTTAATAATAATTAAATAATAATAATAATAATTAAATAATAATAATTAAATAATAATAAATAAATAATAATAATAATAATAATAATAAAAGTAATAATAAAAATACAGTAATAAAAATAATTAATAATTTTAAAAAGCAGAGGACCCCAGTTAAGAATGAAGGACTTTACATCACTTGTGGTCCTCCCACTACTAAGTGTTCACACCACTGGGTGCTCACGGTGTGTTCTTGACTACTGGGTGTCACAACCTGCTCTTGAACACTGGAGGCTCACGGTCTCCTCTCGATCACTGGGTGCTCACACCACTCGGTGCTCACGGTCTCCTCTCGATCACTGGGTGCTCACACCACTCGGTGCTCACGGTCTCCTCTCGATCACTGGGTGCTCACACCACTCGGTGCTCACGGTCTCCTCTCGATCACTGGGTGCTCACACCACTGGTGCTCACGGTCTCCTCTCGATCACTGGGTGCTCACACCACTCGGTGCTCACGGTCTGGTACTGTCCACTAAGTACATGTTCAAGGGATACAGGGCTAAGTGACATCAAAGAGATACTACTATACAGAAAGTTGTTTGTTATGCAAAGCATTACGGGTAAATTTGGTAAGTTTTGTCCCAGGATGCGACTCACAATACTCAACTAATACCCAGGTACCCATTTTACTGATGGGTGAACATTGACAGCAGGTGTAAGGAAACACGCTCAATGTTTTCACCCTTTCCTGGAATCGAACCCAGACCCTCAACGTATGACAGTAGGCCATGGTCCATGTGGCAAATGGGCATTGATTAATACGCCATTGACCAAGACATGACTGTCGTCAATATCTTCACCGTCAATAACGGGGTAGGGGTAGGGATTACGAGGTTATGCTTGGTTGGAGTTGGGGTACTGGTTGCAGTTTTGGTATGGTATATTACCATATTTTTGGAATATTGTTCGAAATATTTTCCTGCTATATATGATATAGAAAGCTGTTAACAACACAGTGAAGAATGCCACTAATATAAAATGTTGATCATTGAGAATAATATGGGATTTCATCTGTGGTCTCTTCTCGTCCTGGGACTTACCCTTTGGTCCCTTCTTCTTGGGACTGTCCTTTTTTTTCCTTGTCTTCCAGGGACTGTCCTTTTGGTCCTTCTTCATTTGACATGACCTGTGGATCATTCTCTTCCTGAGACTGTCCTTTTGGTCCATTTTTTATCTGGGAATGAACATCTGGTCCCTCTCCTTATTGTGACTTTATCTTTGGTCCAGTTGTGGAACATTGGACCAAAAGATTCTAAGCTCTACCTACAGGTCGATTGATGTTTGTCAGAATGTGCTGTATTTGTAGTATCCTATGTTATAAATGTAAAATTTTTTCCATGAGTGGGTATGTGAGCGCTGGTTGACATTTTAGGGAGTCAGGGAAGAAATCTTTCAGGTGTTCCCTGATATTACTGTGATTTAAACAATTTTTATCACCCGTTTTTTTGAAAACGTTTGTTAGAGATAACAACACTAGGAGCAGTATTAAGACTGACAGTATTATTACATCTGTCATGCTCATAACTGCCCCTGAAGACTTTCTTTTACAAGAGCTTTTCTCTTTCATATAAGACTTAATGCTTTCCAGTAGGGTCTCACCATCCACGGTGATCTCACAATCCGCGGTGGCCTCACCATCCGCGGTGGCCTCACCATCCTCGGTGGTCTCAATATCCGCGGTTGTCTCAATATCCTCGGTGGTCTCCGCGGTGGCCTCATCATCTGCGGTAGTCTCACCATCTGCGGTGGTCTCACCATCCACGGTGGTCTCAACATCCGCGGTGATCTCACCATCTGCGGTGGTCTCACTATCCGTGGTGGTCTCACCATCCTAGGTGGTCTCACCATCCTAGGTGGTCTCAACATCCGCGATGGTCTCAATATCCACGGTGGTCTCAATATCCGCGATGGTCTCAATATCCACGGTGGTCTCAATATCCACGGTGGTCTCACCGTACACGATGCCATCACTGTCCTGGATATCATACATCTGGGTAAATGATTGCAACATCCAGGAGTGAAGCTTGTGGAAGAACAAGTTTACATAATACTTTTGGCCTGCGTGGAGACGCAGCTCTCCAGTTTCTAGCACTGCGTCAATAAAACAGTCAATGGTGAGTTTAACTTTCCCCAACGTCCTGCAACCCCTGGACCATCTTACCTTAACAAGGGGAAACTCAGAGAGTCTATTTTTAATTTAAATATTTACTGCTTCTCTCAGCAGTGCCTCCAGGTCCATTTCCCCGGCTTTAAAAGTGCATGTTAACTGACCACTTTCCAAATCTTCCACCCAATCACTGGGTTGAAGTTTTACACTTTATATTTTTTTATCAAACCAACACCATTTACCGTTTTTAAGTATTATTTCCATTTTATCTGGTCTGGTGTCTGCATTAACACCGATCTCTCCTGAAAGATTGTACAACATTGTACTTGACATTTTTAAATAATTACTTTATATTTCCTCTGACGAACATAATTATTATAATATAGACTTTCTACTCACCACTATAACAATATTAACCATTATATTTATATAGTTAGTTTGGAATTTTATATGAGAGAATGTTAATTGTAACTTGGGATGATATATATAAGAAGGGGGAAACATATGTGTAACATTGTGCATGTGTGTGTGTCTCTCTGTTTATGTTTGTGTGTGTATGTGTTTATTTCCATGTGTAAGTGTTTTTGTTTGTGTGTGTGTGTGTAGGTGTTTGTATGCGTGTTTATGTTGTTGTGTGTGTGTGTGCATGTGCTCATGTTTACGTGTGGCTTCTGTTCTTGTGCATTTGTGTTTTTTGTTTAACATTAAACTTACATAATGAAAAGTTATAATGAAAGTGAAGTGTACATGTATCATAGTGAAGATGAAGTGTACATGTATCATAGTGAAGATGAAGTGAACATGTATCATAGTGAAGATGAAGTCTCCATGAATCATAGTGAAGATGAAGTGTACATGTATCATAGTGAAGATGAAATCTCCATGTATCATAGTGAAGATGAAGTGTACATGTATCATAGTGAAGATGAAGTGTACATGTATCATAGTGAAGATGAAGTGTACATGTATCATAGTGAAGATGAAGTGTCCATGTATCATAGTGAAGATGAAGTGTCCATGTATCATAGTGAAGATGAAGTAAACATGTATCAATGAAGATGATGTGTACATGTATCATAGTGAAGATGAAGTGTACCTGTATCATAGTGAAGATGAAGTGTACATGTATCATAGTGAAGATGAAGTGTACATGTATCATTGTGAAGATGAAGTGTACAGATCATAGTAAGATGAAATTCCATGTATCATAGTGAAGATGAAGTGTACATGTATCATAGTGAAGATGAAGTGTCCATGTATCATAGTGAAGATGAAGTGTACATGTATCATAGTGAAGATGAAGTGTACATGTATCATAGTGAAGATGAAGTGTACATGTATCATAGTGAAGATGAAGTATACATGTATCATAGTGAAGATGAAGTGTACATGTATCATAGTGAAGATGAAGTGTACATGTATCATAGTGAAGATGAAGTGTACATGTATCATAGTGAAGATGAAGTGTACATGTATCATAGTGAAGATGAAGTGTACATGTATCATAGTGAAGATGAAGTGTACATGAATCATAGTGAAGATGAAGTGTACATGTATCATAGTGAAGATGAAGTGTACATGTATCATAGTGAAGATGAAGTGTACATGTATCATAGTGAAGATGAAGTGTACATGTATCATAGTGAAGATTAAGTGTACATGTATCATAGTGAAGATGAAGTGTACATGTATCATAGTGAAGATGAAGTGTCCATGTATCATAGTGAAGATGAAGTGTACATGTATCATAGTGAAGATGAAGTGTTCATGTATCATAGTGAAGATGAAGTGTACATGTATCATAGTGAAGATGAAGTGTACATGTATCATAGTGAAGATGAAGTGTACATGTATCATAGTGAAGATGAAGTGTACATGTATCATAGTGAAGATGAAGTGTACATGTATCAATGAGTGAAGTAGATAGTGAAGATGTGACATGTATTATAGTGAAAATAAAGTGTTCATGTATCATAGTGAAGATGAAGTGTCCATGTATCATAGTGAAGATGAAGTGAACATGTATCATAGTGAAGATGATGTGTACATGTATCAGAGTAAAGATGAAGTGTACATGGATCATAGTGAAGATGAAGTGTACTTGTATCATAGTGAAGATGAAGTGTACATGTATGATAGTGAAGATGAAGTGAACATGTATCATAGTGAAGATGATGTGCACATGTATCATAGTGAAGATGAAGTGTAAATGTATTATAGTGAAGATGAAGCATACATGTATTATAGTGAAGATGAAGTGTACATGTATCAGAGTGAAGATGAAGTGTACATGTATCATAGTGAAGATGTAGTGTACATGTATCATAGTGAAGATGAACTGTACATGTATCATGGATAAGATACGGTGTACTTAGGACATTTTTCCCTGTCCTATTCCATGGTTCTGGACGACTTTCCCTGTCATATTCCATCTTTCTGGACTCGTTCTTCTCTCATATTCCATCGTTTTCGACGGGTTTCCCTGTCATATTCCATCGTTTTGGAGGGGTTTTCCCTGTCATATTCAATTGTTCTGGATCGGTTTCCTTCTCATGTTCTATTCGTTTAAACGGCTTTCCTTTTCATATTCCATCGTTCTGGAAGGGGTTTCCTGTTATATTTAATCGGTCTGAATGGGTTTCCCTGTAATATTCCATCGTTCTCTCTTGCTTTCCTGGTCATATGTATTCATTCTGGACGGGCTTTTCTGTCATATTCTATCGATCTGGACGGGTTTCCTTGTCATATTCAGTCGTTCTGTACACGTTTCTCTGTCATATTCAGTTGTTCGGGACAGGTTTTCGTGTCATATACCTTCGTTCTTGACGTATATCCCTGTCATAGTCCGTCGTCCTGTACAACTTTCCCTGTCATATTCCATCGTCCTGGACGGATTACCCTGTCATTTTTATTGTCCTGTAGAAGTTTTCCTGTCATATTCCATCGTTCTTGACGAGTGTTCCTTTCATTTTCCGTCGTTTTGGACGGGTTTCTCTGTCATATTCCATCGTTATGGATGGTTTACTCTCTAATACTCCATCGTTCAGGCCAGGTTACAATGTCACATTGCACTGTTCTGGACGGGTTTCCGTCATATTCCATTGTTCTGGGCAGGTTTCCCTGTCATTTTCCGTTGTTCTCTACTAGTTTCCCCCGCACATTCCATCTTTCTGGACGTATTTTCATGTCATATTCAATCGTTCTGGACGGGGTTCTGTCATATTTCATCAATTTGGACAGGTTTTGCTGTCATATTTCTTCGTTCTTGACGGGTTTCCTTGTCATATTCCATTGTACTGGACAGGTAAGCTTTTCATATTCCATCGTTCTTGACCTGTTATACTGTCATTTTCCATCATTCTAAGGGTTTTCCTGTGTGAGGGAAAAGTCGGCTATTAAGTGGGGTTATAGTTGTTCAGACACTCAGGAAGCATTAGTATTACTGCTCGCACTACCATCTAGCGGGCTGAGGCGAAACTCCAGTTCCTGGTGTCTGATGGGCTTCAATTTCCTACTCCTGGTAGTATTAACCTTACCTGGTGTGGGTGAAAGTTTGGAGAGTCACTTCACCTCCACTGTTCTCGTGATCAGCTCTGCTGCTGGCCTGGTCATCTAGGGTAGACGCTTGAATATTGGAGCAAGATACCTGTCTACTGGACTTAGTGGGACATTAGGAATACTCCTCACCTCTTGACATCATACTTGTGGAGCTGCAACCTAGTAGTGACAGGAATTTCCAGAACCTACACCATACCTTAAAACATCACAAGACCATCCTGGGCATTATATACTCCTGCTCTAACATCATACTGGAACCACAACGGCCAATTTTTAATTTTATTTAATTTTAATTAAAAGCCTTAGAAAATTATCTTCATTATTATTCCTAGTCATTTATTTATTTATTTTTCCATTCTTTTTGATCAGGCGGAAGGCGTTCCCCTGACACCCTGTCATTTTCCATCTTTCTGGACGGGTTTCCCTGTCATATTCCATCGTTCTGGACGATTTTCCCTCTCATTTTCCATCGTTCTCTACTGGTTTCCTTGTCATATTCCATTGTTCAAAACGGGTTTCCCTGTCATATTCTATTGTCCTGGACTGTTTCCCTGTCATATTCCATCGTTCTGAACATATTTCAATGTCATATTCTATCGTACTTGAGAGGTTTATCTGTCATATTCCTGGACAGGTTTCCCTGTCAAATTTCATTGCCCTTGAGAGGTTTCCCTGTCATATTCCATCGTTCTAAGTGGGTTTCCCTGGCATATAGAATTGTTCTGGACTTGTTTTCCTGTTATATTCTATCGTTCTCTACTGGATTCCTTTTCATATTCCATCGTTCTGGACGGGTTTATTTGTTGCATTCTATCTTTCTTTACATGTTTGTCTGTCATGTTCCATCGTTCTGGACATGATTCGCTGTCAAAACGGGTTTTACTGTCACATTCAATCGTTCATGATAGGTGTTCCTCTCATATTCCTTCTTTCTGGACAGGTTTCTTTGCCACATTCCATCATTCTGAACAGGTTTTCCTGTCATATTCCATCGTTCTGGACAGTCTTCCCTCTCATATGCTATCGTTCTGGTCAGGTTTCTCTGTCATATTCTTTCGTTCTCTCCTGGTTTCTTTGACATATTCCATCGTCTTGGTCGGGATTCCTTGTCATATTCCATCCTTCTGAGCGTGTTCCATGTCATATTCAATCGACTTGGATCGGTATCGCAGTCATATTCCATCCCCCTGTACTGATTTCCCTCTCATATTTTATCGTTTTAGACGGGTTTTTCTGTCATATTCCATCGTTCTGAACGGGTTTCCTTGTGATATTTTATGGTAAAAAAGGCGGCGTTTCCAGTCATATTACATCTATATTGACGGTTTTGTCTTTCATATTCAATCTTTCTGGGTGGTTTTCCGTCTCATTTTCCATTGTTCTGGACGGTTTTCCCTGTCATATTCATTTATTCTAGACGGGTTTCCCTCTCATATTCCAACTTTCTGGACGGGTTTCCCTGTCATTTTCCATCGTTCTGGGCGTGTTTCCTTGTCGTATTCCATCGGAAATATGATCTAGCAAAGTTACCGGTCTCAGCGATATTTACTCACCGCTGGCTTAATTTACGCCCTGTTTTTGGCCAATTCTATTGTTCTATTCGACCAAACTCATAACTATTTCACTAGTATTTCTTCTATTCTGTCGATTTAGTACAAGAAACGACACACTTATCTATCTCAACAACCCAATAAAGTGATCAGAATTCGGAAATTTGTCGAATTTCACACAAATTTCAGAATACTTAGAGTATACCTGGAGAGGGATAGAGGGTCAACGCCCCTGCGGCCCGGTCTGTGACTAGGCCTCATGGTGGATCAGGGCTTGATCAATCAGGCTGTTACAGTTGGCTGCATGTAAACCGACGTACAAACCACAGCCCGGCTGATCAGGTACTGACTTTATGTACCTGTCCAAAGCCTTCATGAAGACAGCTTGGGGTCTTTTGGTAATCTCCTGTGAGGCAGTTGAATAGTCTAGAGCCTCTGACACTTATTGTGTTGTTTCTTATCATGCTAGTGTCGCCCCTGCTTTTCAGTGGGCTGATGTTGCATCATCTGTCGAGTATTTTGCTTTCATAGGGAGTGATTTTCGTGTGCAAATTTGGTACTAATCCCTCTAGAATTTTCAAAGTGTATATAATCATGTATATCTCCCGAGTGCGTTCTAGGGAGTACAGATAGAGGATTTTCAACTGTTCCCAGTAATTTAGGTGTTTTACGTACTTGTGTGCCGTGAAGGTTCTCTGTACATTTTCTAGGTCAGCAATTTCACCTGCCTTGAAAGGTGCTGTTAGTGTGCAGCAATATTCCAGCCTAGATAGAACAAGCAACCTAAAGAAAATATTGATATTTTCCGAAAGTTATACTCGATTAACTTTCCAATGTGAATCAATACCATTAATGTGTGGTTGTTGGTTTATCATTTTCACTGAGTACAGTAGAGAACCACCCGACCATCGCTTGGACTGCCTCCTTATAAGCTGCCCCCTGGCAAGCTCTGTTGACACCGACACTCTGAGATGCTTCTCTCAGACTTACAAGTGGCTTATGGGACAGATTTCTAACTAAGTGCAACTGCAAGAATTCCCCACCTACATGCACGACTAAAAAGGGGTTTAACTTACTTGATGGAGAAGATTTTTTGACACCTAGTCTTCCAATCTCCCTAAGCCTTAACCCCCTCCAAACACCATGTGTAGGGAAGGACCTTAATCTGCAAGAATTCAAGTGGTATTAGTGTACTTCCTGCATCTCAGAGTTCCCTGGTTTCAAAGGATATCCCCTAAGTTATATATATGCAGTAAGTGACACTATCTTCTTGACTAATACTTAAGGGGATTGCCCACAATTATTACCTTATAGTGGGCATTCGCCCGCTTATAACCAACAGCTCAAGTAACCCCACCTTCCTCCAAATATCACAGGCCAGCTATACCAAGAGAAATGCAAGGTATTATCTTACTGGGGGGTGGGGCCTGGGCCAGAGACGAATATCCACAGTAGGTCGGGAAGCCTCTGTGATTCTTGGTTCCCAGGCAAGTATTTTGAAGACACGTGGGGCACTGAGGCATCCAGTCCAAGAAGAAGGAACTAGCATCTCTCCTGCCTAGTTTCAAGTGTGCGGCTGCCAGTTCTCCTTAGCTAACATAACCTAATGTTCGCCTATTGAAGGCCTAAACCTACCTATGTTAAGGTCCTAGGGCTACCTTATTAATATCTAAAGTTGCCTCAATAATCCTAATATTAGTTACTAACTGTACAAACTTACCTAGACCTTCCTAGGAGAGTTAATCTATGAATTAATATGTGCACTCTCCCTACATTTGCCAACTACTGTGTTTGTTTGGCTGGGTGTGTGGGTTCATAAACTCGGAGGACCTACCGGTGGCAGGTTTAAGGCTTCATATGGCTTATTTACACTGTGGAACCTGAGCGACTCAAAAAAGTTTCCACATCCTCCTGCTGGCGAAGGTAGACGATAAGTCTACATCAAGTTCACCTTTCGCAAGCCCTTACAGCGGGCCCTGGACACGAGTGCCGTCCGGTCACTCTTGTCGAGCAGACTATGGTCTAACTCCGACTGTCCAGTTTCCGCCGTGTGGACCTCTGGGGGTGCAAACGTGTTGGTTCCGGTGGTCTTAACACTCTTCCCTTTAGATTTAATGTCTTTCACATGTCTAGCCTTGTCTGAGCAGCTTCGTACTTGTTCTACTGATATTATCCATCCTTTGTTCTACTGATATTACCCCATCTCTTTGTTCTACTGATATTATCCATCCTTTGTTCTACTGATATTATCCATCCTTTGTTCTACTGATATTATCCATCCTTTGTTCTACTGATATTATCCATCCTACCTGATACCTTTCACATATACATTTGTGCCTTGACAACTACTAACTCACTATTATCGTAATGTCCCATTTCAGATTTTAATAATCCCAATTCTTTTTCCTACTAAATCATACAATGGATGATCTTGTCTAATTATAGAAGTCCATCACTGTAACCAGCGCGTTCCATCTTCAACTAATTATTCAAACTCCTACATTTTATGCTGAATATATGAGAATCTCGTGTCTATATATCAACAAATAAACATCATCCACATAGTGAGACTTTAACACTATACTAAATAATAAAAAAATTGGGGCAATTTGAGAATTTGAAAACCGAGATAAAAAGGTTGATTAATCATTAATTTTGGCTTTGTAAATTATCATATTACTTTGTCTTGAACCAAATGTGTAATATTTTTGGCAGCTTCAGAGAGAGCTTACTCATTATTTATATATCTGTATGTGTCCCTGGCTGTCTTCAAGAAGGCACTGGACAGGCACATAAAGTTAGTACCTGACCAGCCGGGCTGTGGTTCGTACGCCAGTTTGCGTGCGGCCAGCAGTAACAGCCTGGTTCAGCAGACCCTGATCCACCACGAGGCCTGGTCTCAGACCGAGCCGCAGGGGCGTTGACCCCCGAAACCCACTCCAGGTAAACTCCAGGTCACCATACTTTGTAATATTAAGTATTAATTTCCCAAAGATATCATTACTAGCCAGCTTGAAAACTTTGGATACCATGGGGCATTGCGTCTTCAGATAATTAAGTAATCACCCAAAGTCTTACAATTTCCCAGCAGAAAAAACTTTGTGCCTATTCGTAATCTTCCTGGATAATCGCACTATTTCTTAATGAATTAGATAATTTATCTTTAAGTGGCATCTGTTTTTCATCTAACTTTTCCAATCTCAATGTAATCATAGCATTGAATTTCCTTGCCTTTACATAAGAAGAGTAACCCATCCTTAGGAATATCTTTAAATTTACTCTGAGTATTCCTCGAAGATTTCCCAGCCTTAATATTTTGCTCTGCTAGGTTCGAAAGAGACCTTTTCAATAAACTCGAGAATCTTGAAACCTGTCATTACCCATCTCAATATCATATTTGGTAACATTTAATTCTTTTAAAATAACTCCTAAATAATTGAATATATTATTAAAGAACATGGAATAATGATGGAAAGGGATTTCTGCATCATTCACATGTGGTCTGTGATTCGAATCTGGCTTTATTATCATCAGTCATATTTATATCATAGTATCGCCTCCTCCCTTTAATAACCTTCCGTTTATGGTTCACTTTTAAAATAGAATCATTACCAGCCTCAATTCCCTTAAAACTTTTCTGGCTAATTACATGTTCTTCCCGATCATAAACAATATAGTGGACAAGAGCCTTGTGATAAGTATCAATTTCACCCTTATGCACAGTGTTACCGATAGTGCATTCAAAGTCGAAGTCAACAATATATTCACATGAATAACTATGTGAATAATTTCTGAAATATATGATCATTCCTGTTTTTGGGAAACTAAGAGTTTGATTGACCTTGCAACCATCTTCATGTAATACTAATTTCTCCAAGAATTTTCTCCAACTAGGGCATACGAAAACCGAGGTTCCACTGTATTTATTTTCATTAAACAACTATAAGAATGTTTCTTAGCATCTCCCTTTTCCATCATTATACTTCTTACACGTATTAACATCACCCCTAATCATCGCATATTCTGTTCAGCAAGTTCAGTGTTGTCGACCTGAGTCATCTCATCGTGTGGATACATCACACCACCTGGACCCACCTCGCCTCGTCCACTGCTCGGGATCATCTCGCCCAGGACCCTCTCATACATCTGATTCACCACAACAGGGGTCTTCTCACAGACTTGATTCACCGGACCCTAATAATATTAGTGAATTAGATTACACTCTGAACTTTAGAAGAAGGCATGTGATTAGGAAATATAGTGTTCCAGCATTGTATTAGCGAGACTTGGGTTTATATTTACGTAATTACAGGGATTATTTGTTAGAATAGTTTTCCAACGTGTATAGTGCATCTCGTTCAGCATTAAAACTCCACACAGTCATCATGAACAGAACTATTGTTGAGTTTTGATGGAACTGAGAATGTCGTGATAGCCCACAAACACAATGCGCATATAAGACCCATCAGGTCTGGTATTTGCAGCGCCACACACAAGGTAGCAGGACTTCAAGCGAAATATTGAAGCTCCTGGGTGCGATTTGTCAGCGTGAGGGAGCTCCACCTGAGTGATAAGTACCTTGCAATTTCAGCGTCACTGCCTTATTCACCAATGTACCAGATGATCAGCGTGGCGTGTATCTTCCTTAGATACAGAGTTGCTTGTATCTTCCTTAGATACAGAGTTGCCAGTATCTTCCTTAGATACAGAGTTGCCAGTATCTTCCTTAGATACAGAGTTGCCAGTATCTTCCTTAGATACAGAGTTGCCAGTATCTTCCTTAGATACAGAGTTGCCAGTATCTTCCTTAGATACAGAGTTGCCAGTATCTTCCTTAGATATTTGCCTGTATCTTCCTTAGATAGTTGACTGTATCTTCCTTAGATAGTTGCCTGTATCTTCCTTAGATAGTTGCCTGTATCTTTCTTAGATACAGAGTTGCATGTATCTTCCTTAGATACAGAGTTGCCTGAATCTTCCTTAGATACAGAGTTGCATGTATATTCCTTAGATACAGAGTTGCAGGTATCTTATTTAGATACAGAATTACATGTATCTTACTTTAGATACAGAATTACATGTATCTTACTTTAGATACAGAATTGCATGTATCTTTCTTCAGATTTGAAGAAAACATATATAAACTATTTGGGTTAGCCATAGATTCGCCCGTCAGCAGTCCTGGCCCATATGTTCATAGAGAACATATGGGCCAATACCACCCATAGATCAGTTACTTGGATACAATACTTTGATGATATTTAGGTTATAATAGTCAAAGGTATATTAGTGCGTGGCATCCGCAACACCAACACTCGGGACTCATCAATTAAATTTATTCTAGAGGAGAATAGGGACACCATTTATTTGCCTTTTCTCGACGTGCTTCTATTCACAGGTGAAAACAGACACTATTTTATTAAGTTTACCTCAAGCCGACCTACAAAACCGATATGCTACAGTTCTTCTCCCAGCAGAACACCAGGACTCAAACAGGGATAGTTACAGGCTTCTTTCTAAGACTTTACAGAATTTCCAGTCCGCAGTTCATCGAGGAAGAGTACGTATACATTACTCATTCATTCAACTCGCTACATTTTCTCTTACATTTCGTACCTGATTGCAAAAACATGTGACATACATTCTATACAAGACTAACTTAAAACTTAAGAATAGAGGCACACTGCAGTAGGTCTTCTGGCTCGTACTTGGCCAAGTCCTTCTCAAATCCATCCCATTCTTCCAATACACTTATTTAACTTATTCTCATTTATTTAACCTATTTTCGACGTGGCAACTAACGTTTCCAACATATTTGACAAAAATAATCTTGTTAATATAGCCACAAGTGCGATAAAGCACCTAAATTACTGGGAATGGTTGAAGGTCCTTGATCTGTATTCCCTGGAACGCAGGCGAGAGAGATACATGATAATATACACTTGGAAGGTCCTGGAGGGATTGGTACCAAACCTGCACACGAAAATCACTCCCTATGAAAGGAAAAGACTCGGCAGGAGATACAACATTCCCCGATAAAAAGCAGGGGCGCCACGAGTACACTGAGAGACAACACCATAAGTGGCAGGGGCCCAAGACTGTTCAACTTCCTCCCAGCATACATTAGGGGGATTTCCAATAGACCCCTGGCTGTCTTCATGAAGGCACTGGACAGGCACCTAAGTCAGTACCTGACTAACCGGGCTGTGGTTCGTACGTCAGTTTGCGTGCGGCCGGCAGTAACAGCCTGGTTGATCACACCCTGATCCACCATGAGGCCTGGTCTTAGACTGAGCCGCGGGGGCGATGACCCCCGAAACCCTCTCCAGGTAAACCAACACTTTAAATGCCGTTAAAAAAATAAGAGTAGAAATACAAAAGCGACTCCATCACTAGCGCACGAGTGTACATAATATCATGTGGGGGACGTAACAAGATATAGTATCTGTGAGCACAATAACACCTGCAACATGTGACAATCTTAATAACGCGTGTTTACCACAAACCATGTTGGGCACCTTTTGAAGTTTACTAAGGCCATAATACACAAATAACCCACACATAGGATAGAAAAGTTTATGACAACGTTTCGGTCTGACTTGGATCATTTACAAGTTACACTGACGCAGGAAGGTGAAGGAGGCAGCATATACAGAAGGGGACGGGAAGGAGAGGAAGAAAGAAGTGGAGAAGTAGTGGTAGAGGTAATGCTGGTAGTGGAAGTAGTGGTAGTAGTAGTAGTAGTACTTCCACTACCAACATTACGTCTACCGCTTCTTCTAAACTTCTTTCTCTCTTTCCCATCCCTGTCCCTTTCTCCTATGTATACTTAGTGAGATTTGTAAGGGATAAAAGTCGGAGCGAAACGTCATCATAAGGTTGCCTCTCCTATGTGCTGGTTATTGTGTATTGTTTCAATCATGGTATTGTGCCTTTTTGTTCATTAGTCGTTAAGATGATACACTACGACAAAAGTTCACAGATGCTGCCATAATTATCGTCAATAACAATCCATCAAAATCCACCACATCCAAACTGTCTATCAACAGAATATTTCCCAGTTTGGAGACAGCTGTAACATGATGCTGACAGCTCCTTCTCAATCACAATCACATCACAGTTGCACTACTACTTACCTCTCACAACTTGACACCTTACTCCTGCAATTATAAATACTAGTTCTCAGTTATCTCTGTATCAGGACTGATGAAGAGCTCCAAAGTTAATTCTTGGCAATTGTTTGGATCCCTATTGTTTAGGATATCTTCCTAGTTTGTTTCTTTTAGGACATGGTTGATTTGATCTCAATCTATGTTTTTGTTATTGAAGTTGAATTTGGTGAAGGCTCCCAGATTGCTGAACACATTTTACTGGTCTGGAGCCCTGCGTATACACGTGTGTTCTTCGATTATGTTGTCATCAAAGTCTTTGATACTGTCATATTTCGTACAAGTTCATCATAATTAGTGTAAATAAGGTCGGGAGTATTTTCCAGTCTTGTTGGCTCCACTATTAAGGTGAATTTGTTGCAGAGATTTCATAGTAATAGTAATGGTAATAGTAGTTTATTTGGACATGATACAAAGAGTTACAATTTGTTATGAGATGTTATGAGGTGTACATGCCAAAAGCTCCTAATATGCAGGGCATTTTGGGCATACTTAAAATTAACTTAAAACTAAATGGTAAGAATCTTAGTAGATAGTTTACAATATGAGTATAGTTGAGTATTTAAGCTATGAAATTTGAATACTTTAGACTATAACATTTTTGAAACATAGTTTTATGCTTTTGTCTTATTTATAAAATTAATTAAATAAGATTAAACAATATGTGTTGCATTAACAAATTATATGGTCATTAGATAAGTTACAAGGAGCACAAGGGTACATAAGGATACATGAGGTATAAGTTTCAACTTTTGTACTATATTATATTTGGTAAACTATTTCTCATTGAGCAATTAAGTAAGGGATTTTGAGGCTAAAAGGTAAGAATTATAGTAGACAGTTTACAATGTAAGTATAGTTGAGCATTTAAGCTATGAAATATGAACATAATTTTAGCATGACATTTTTGTTTAGTTTTTTAGGGCAATGCATGTTATAGAGGTATTGAGTCTTTTTTAGAAAATTATTAATACATATGTCAGTATCTGTATAGGTGTCTAACTCGGTTTGCCAGTCGATGTTTGTCATAGCTGTTATGAAGTTATTAAGAGCTGCCTCATTATGTAGTCTGAAAGTAACTTTAGTAGTCTCTTGGGGTAATGTATCTAGGTTGGTTATGAGAAAGGTAGGGTAGTGGTCTGTGGTATTATCTGTGAGTATGCCTGATTTTAGAGGGGATATGGTGTTAGTCCAGATGTGGTCTAATAGGGAGGCACTAGTTTCAGAGATTCTTGTTGGTTTTGTTACTGTTGGTACAAGCAAGCAGTTGCTCATAATGTTTGTGAATTCAGTTACTTGTGGGTCCTGATCTTGTAGGAGATTGATTTTGAAATCTCCTGTTAGTATTAAGTGGTCTTTGTTCATGTGTGCATCAGTAATCATACTTCCTAATTTTTCACTAAATTGGCTAATATTTGATTGTGGTACTCTGTAGATGTTTATCACTGTGAGAGGTTTTTGTAGGTATTTTGATTTAAACTTAGCTATTAAATATTCTCCATGTTCATCTCTTGTGCAAGTATTGTTGATACATTCAAGCTGGTCTGAATAGTAAATAGTTGTGCCACCTCCTTGTTGGTCTGGCCTATAGTTGTGTATGGCTGTGTAACAAGCAATGGCATAGATATCTGTAGTATTAGGCTTTAGCCAGGCTTTAGTGAGAGCAATGATGGACATACTGGCCTGCAGGGAATTTAGTCATGCTATGAGGTGATCGTAATGCTTGCTTAAAGATCTGATATTGTAGTTAAATATAGTTATGTTATTGTTGGCTCTGAGTAATGCTTTTGCTTGTTCTGCGGTATAATAATTACAGTTGTTGTTAGGGTCATGTAAGTCATTTAATAAGAGGTTGATGTCAGGATCAATGTTTGGGTTCATAATAATGAGTGTGATTCTATAATTAGACTTAAGAATAGGACAAGTAAAGAGTTCTTGGCACGTGAATTTGTACCTTAGTTATTTTTACAAATGCAATTAAATGAACTATGGTAGTTATTCAAAAGCTAGAAATAAAGGAGCTAGGGAAATAATAGCAAACAATAAAAGTAAAACAATTTAGCACCTGAGTTAGCACCTTAATTATTTTAATAAAAATTAATATAAGAACTGTGGCAGTTAGTTATTTTTTTTTTAAATAGTGAAACTACGGAATATAATAGTAAACAATGAGAGCAAAACACTTTAGGGAATATAATAGTAAACAATGAGAGTAAAACTAGCACCTGAATTAGCACCTTAATTATTTTTAAAGCTTAGAGTAAAGGAGTTATGGGATGAAAGGCAGTACTAGGTATTGATTTGTTGAGAACTATTTCAAGAGAATATATAAATGGGGACTAAATTAAATGGACAGATAGTAAATATAATTTAAAATTAATTTAGAAGCAAGATTTGATTTATAGTATAAAGTTTAAGCAAGTAATAGCACTAAAAAAAGTACATTGTATATGAGGTAGTTGGTACTAGCTAGTAAACGTTAGTACAAAGAATTGCACAATAATGTAGTAAGAACATACACTAATACACCACACGTATATTATGTGTTGAGGACAATTGGCTAATCAGTAATGGTAATGTCAGCTTGTCTAAGGAAGTTGGTGAGATCACGTTCGTTTGATATAGAAAATTGCTGACCTGTTGATGCTTTTCGAACTAGTATTTTCCCATCACGAGTGAAGCACTGATGGATTTTGTTCTCCAGTTTAAGTTTTCTCAACCTAAACAGAAGGTTTTGACGTTTCCTGGTTAGGCACTCGTTGATGTACACTCCATTTTTCATTGTAATTGCTGCTTTAATTAGGTCCTTTTTGTATCATATGAATGAAGTCTGATCATAATACTATGTTTACCTTGTTTACTTAGCAATCTTGTTACTTTGATTTCATTACTTTGCACATTAACTCATAGGTGGTCTTTTAATATAGTGATAACAGTTTCCTTGCACTGGGATTGGATTATATCTCTGGAAATGTGGTTGTTGTTTATTATAACTGCATCAGACAAGTTATCTTGTTCGGTTTTGTCATCTTGAAAATCAAGATATTCATTAAGTCGAGTGTGCATGTTGTTATTCCAGTCCTTGATTGCTTCTTCCACCTTCATATTCAGGATTGTTATTTGATCGGTATGACTGGTTATAGCTGTTTGCAAAGAATTTACTGTGTCATTACTTCCCGATGTAATCTTCTCTTCAAGGTTTTGGATCTTGATCTCGAGGTTAGTTAACTTGGATTCATATTTCACTAGTGTTGCTTTGATGTCTTTGTTTTCAGCTTCGAGGGCAATGATGTATTCCTAATAGGATCAGGAATAGTCATACCTTGGTGACCAGGATGGAATCCTACGAAGTTGGTGGGTTTGGAGGAGAGTCAGCCATGTTTGACGTTGTTGTTGTTGTCGGATCCCGGGCGGGGTGTGGGGGCTGATGATGCACCGGCTTCCTGCTGGGTAGACATGTTGAGTTGCAGAGTCCTTAGCGTTGGTTTCTTGTTACTGTTGTTGGTTCTTCTGTGAGTTCTTCTCATAGTATCACTAGTGAAGCTATGGAGGAGGCTTTATTTCCTTTAGCTTGGGTTAGGCGTTCGTCTGGCAGCGTGGGCGATGTTTGGGTTTGCAGGGCTGTCTACCATATATCGTCAATTATGTTAAGGTTTGGGTAGCATTTCTAGTATTCTTGGGTCATTTTGTGATCTACGTGGGTTTGTGCAGTCGTACCTTCAATTAGGCCATCACAAGCTTTGATGAGCGCTGGGTTTTTGAAGAATAAAGGCTGCTATGATGCTGGTGCCACCGCTGCTGCCTCCTGGAGTTATCTTTGCATTTATAGCTCGACTTGTAACTCATTCAGTTCACACGTAATTATAATAATAATAATAATAATAATAATAATAATAATAATAATAATAATAATAATAATAATAATAATAATAATAATAAAAATAATAATAATAAAATAATAATAATAATAATAATAATAATAATAATAATAATAATAATAATAATAATAATAATAAAAATAATAAAAAAAAAAATAATAAATAATAATAATAATAATTTAAAAAAAAAAAAA
>WNWK01016018.1:0-46148 GCA_009830355.1 Cherax destructor
TCTGTAGTTCTTTGCTATTGCTTTACTGCCCCTTTGTGGAGCGGGCTATGTCTGTTGTTTTTAGTAGCTGCGGACGATCCCAGTGTCCATGTTTCCTCTCCATAAGATGTTAAAAGCATGTGATAGGGGCTTCTTGCAGTTCTTGATGAACACGGAGTTCCATGAGTCTGGGCCTGGAGCAGAGTGCATGGGCATGTCATTTATTGCCTTTTCGAAGTCATTTGGCGTCGTGGTGATGTCAGAAAGGCATGCGTCTGTCAAGTTCTGTGGCACTCTCATAAAAAAATCATTTAGGTTTTCGATTTTCAGTCTGGTTAGTGGCTCTCTATAAACCGAGTCATACTGTGATTTAAGTAACTCGCTCATTTCCTTGCTGTCATCTGTGTAGGACCCATCCCGTTTAAGTAGGGGCCCAATACTGGTTGTTGTTCTCGACTTTGATTTTGCATAGGAAAAGAAATACTTAGGGTTTCTTTCAGTTTCATTTATGGCTTTTAGTTCTTCCCGTGTCTCTTGATTCCTGTAAGATTCCTTTAGTTTTAATTCGATGTTTGCTATTTCTCTGACTAGTGTCTCCCTACGTATTTCAGAGATATTGGCCTCCTGTAGCCGCTCCGTTATTCTTTGCCTTCGCCTGTATAGGGAGCGCCTCTCTCTTTCTAGTTTGCATCTTCTCCTCCTTTTCCTTAAGGGAATTTGCCTTGAGCAAACCTCAAGTACCACAGAGTTAATTTGTTCTAGACATAGGTTGGGATCCGTGATGCTTAGGCAATCTTCCCAGTTTATATCATTTAGGACTTGGTTTACTTGGTCCCCCCTTATGTTTTTGTTATTGAAGTTGAATTTGGAGAAAGCTCCCTCGCGGCTGATCACATTTTGTTGATCTGGGGCTCCCCGCATGCATGTCTGGACCTCTATTATGTTGTGACCTGAGTATATTGTTTTTGATATGATGACATTTCGTATCAGATCATCATTGTTGGTGAAGATGAGGTCCTGCGTATTCTCTAATCTTGTGGGCTCTACTATTTGCTGGTTTAAGGTGAATTTGGTGCAGAGATTTAAAAGTTCATGCATGTGTGAATTTTCATCTGAGCTGCCTCCTGGTGTTATCTCTGCTACCACATTGTTTGCAATGTTCCTCCATTTTAGGTGCCTGAGGTTGAAATCCCCCAGTAGCAAGATGTTGGGGGCAGGAGCTGGAAGATTTTCCAGACAGTGGTCAATTTTCAGAAGCTGTTCCTGGAATTGTTGGGACGTTGCATCTGGGGGCTTGTAGACAACCACGATGACCAGGTTTTGATTCTCGACCTTTATTGCTAATACTTCAACTACATCATTTGAGGCATTTAGTAGTTCTGAACATATAAGTGACTCTGTGATATACAGGCCAACCCCCCCTTTTTGCCTGTTCACTCTGTCACACCTGTATAGGTTGTAGCCCGGGATCCATATTTCATTGTCCAAGTGATCTCTTATGTGGGTCTCTGTGAAAGCCGCAAACATAGCATTTGACTCTGTAAGCAGTCCACGAATGTAAGGTACCTTGTTGTTTGTTGCTGGCTTTAGACCCTGTATATTAGCAAAGATGAATGTAGTTGGATTGGTGGTATTGGTGGTATTGGGGGGGATTTTTTTTCCTGGCTCTAATATCTGTTGTAATGGAGTGGAGGCCACTGACTGTGATTCCACTCCAGAAATGATTGCAGTTGATGTACAATTTCTGTCATTTCCTGCCAGCTCTTTTTCCTTCCTGGCACTAAAAAACCTCTCTCTCCGGAGTGGCTGTGGCTACCCTGATTTTGCCATGGTCTGGATGTTCTGTGTCGCCTCGTACCCTTTAGGTGGTATGCCTGGCAATATAAGTTATAGCACTGTCTTTCCTGAATTGATGTGTGGCACATTTCAAGGTGGAAAAACTTACAGGACGGGAGGTTGCATTTGCCTGTTTTCATATGGGAACGGCATTTTATGGGGTGATCATAATTGCATGTCCCATCTGATTTCCCAGATTTTCCATGCCTGCAGATACCAAGTGCATAATATTCACATAGGCCTGGTTTCCGTTTGCCCTGGTTTCTTGTGACTGTGTTCCCCATTGGTGGGTGTGTTCCTGTCTCATGTCTGTCTTCGTTACTAGTGCTAACAATGGAGCCTTCAACTGTTTCCGGTAATTTATCTTCAGTATTTCCCTGGGCATCCCTAGGTAGTGTTGATGTGGTGGGTGGGGGTTGGAGGATTGATTATACTTTTGTGAGGAGGGGGTACGCAGCACGTTTAGATCGTATATATGTCTCAAGGGTTATTAATGTGGGGGTGGTGAGTTGTGTGGATGTAGGTTTTACTGATCATAGGGGAGTGTTAGTGGAGCTTGAGTGGGCAGGTATGGTGAAATGGTATCCTGGGTATTGGAAACTAAATGTAAGTCTTGTAGAAGGGGAGGAGGGTAGAGAATTATTTGCCGAATGGTGGGGGACGATGTGGAGGAAAGGTAAGTTACTACCGGACAGTGTCATGGTGGGTGGACGTGGCGAAGTAGAGGTCGGGAGGTTGCGAGGTGGAAGTATGGATTGCAAAAATATTTGGAGGATCAGCTGAGTGTATGCTATGAGAGGTGGTTGGATAAGTACATGAGTGAGGTGCCTGCGATTAAGGAGAGATTGCGAGAAATACAGAATGAACTGTTTGATGCGATTCGTGTGCGTGGTGGTGTGGATGAGGTTTTATGGGGTGATAAGCCTTCGGCTTATGTGTTGAGGTCATTTAGGAAAAGGAGGGAGGGATGATGATTTTGAGGTTGGTGGTTGGAGAGGACAGAGATGGGTATGAAAGAGGTCAGATCATGAGGAGCACAGAAGCGATGGTTTTGTATTTAGAGAGTTGGTTTAGAGGATATTTAACGGCAGGAGAGGGAGGGGAATGAGAGAGGAGAATAATTGAGGAGGGGATCATGGAGAGGATGGGGGAGGACGATAGGGAAGCTATGAGTGGGGACATAAGTGAGGAGGTGTGGAATTGATGGAATTTCGAATGATTTTTAGGTGTTGCAGTGGGAGGTCATAAAAGATTGTTTAGTGAGATTGATGAATCGAATGAAAGAGATGGGTACTATGGGCGTGTCGCAGTGCACTGGGGTGATTGTTTTAGTAAAAAAAGGAGGGGTAGGGGAACAGATAGGTGATTATCGGGGTTTATCGATGATGTGTGGGGATTATAAGATTTTTGCGAAAGTGTTGTGTAATAGGATTAAGAAAGTAATTGGGAGGGTAGTTGAAGAGGGGCAAAGAGGGATACCGGGGAGATGTATGAATAAAGGGCATGTTTGGATCAGGAATTTTGTGGACAATAGTGTTGGAGGTGGTGTTTTGGCTGTGGATTGGAAGACTGCGTATGATTGTGTTGAAAGGGATATGTTATGGAGGATCATGAGGAAGCAGGGGTTTGGGGAGGAAATATTGGGATCGGCGGAAGCCCTGTATAAAGATGCAAAAGTGAGGGTGCAAGTTAATGGGTTGGTAGGTACGGAAGTGAGGATGGGGAGAGGTTTGAGGCAGGGATGTCCCTTGTCTCAAATCCTATTCACGTGTATGCAGGATCCTTTGTATAGACTAGTTAAGGTAGGGGTAGGGGGCGGGGGAGGGGGAGGGTAAGTTGAATGGGATACAGGAATTGTTGGATATGTGGATGACACCACGGTGTTAGTGAATTCTGAAGAGGGTTTACGTGCTATTGGATTGATTATCAGTTTGTTTGGGAAAGCATCTGGTATGAGGATTAACATTGCTAAGTCCAATCTAATGGAAGTGGGGAGTGGCTTGGGGTTAAGGTATGGATGGTCAATAGTAGATAGATTGAAAGTTTGTGGTATAGTGGTAATGGCTGATTTTGGGGAAGCTAGGAAAGTTAATGTCGATTTAGTTTTAGGTAAGGCATTAAAGAGAATGTTGGGGTGGAGACCGGGGGATGTTACGTTGTTACAGAGGGTGATAGTGGTTAATACTTTAGTTTATAGTAAAGTTTGGCACGTGGCAAGGTTATTTCCTATATTAAAGGGAGATATGGTGGAATTGATTGGAAAGGTGTTGAGATATATATGGGGATATGGGAAGCATTGGTTGTATAGGGAGGTTGTCATGAAGAGGGTGGGCTTAGGGGGTTTGGTGTTAATAGATTTGGAGGAACGGGCTAGGTGCTTATATGTACAATTTTGTTATATGACTAAGGGGGGTGGCAAAGGATGGAGGGTGGGAGAGGTCATGAGGGATTTCAGGAAGTGGTGGAGGAAGAAGGATTTGGTTAGGTGTGCTGATATGTTGCGTGGTCTTATGAGTGTAAGGAATCCGGGACGTGTAAAGGCTCGTGTGTTAGGAAGGGTGGGGAGAGGAGAGGAGGTAATGGAAGGGCTAGCTGTTTTTCCGGTATATGATTGGAAAAGTATATGGAGTGGGTTGAGTGGTATGAGGGTCAGTGTGAGGGCGAGAGAAGTTATGTTTCTATTTTTACATGGGGTACTGGCCTCACGGGAGGTGCTCTACTCACCTAATTGTACTCACCTAATTGTGGTTGCAGGGGTCGAGACTCAGCTCCTGGCCCCGCCTCTTCGCTGTCCGCTACTGGGTCTCTGCTCTCCCTGCTCCATGAGCTTTATCATACCTTGTCTTAAAACTATGTATGGTTCCTGCCTCCACTATATCTTTCTCTAGACTATTCCACTTCCTGACTACTCTGTGGCTGAAGAAATGCTTCCTAACATCCCTTTGACTCATCTGAGTCTTCAGCTTCCAGTTGTGTCCCCTTGTTTCTGTGTTCCCTCTCTGGAACATCCTGTCACTGTCAACCTTGTCGATTCCCCGCAGTATTTTGTATGTCGTTATCATGTCTCCTCTGTGTATGTATGTGTGTGTATGTGTATGTGTGTGTGTATGTGTATGTGTGTGTGTGTGTGTATGTGTATGTGTATGTGTGTGTATGTGTATGTGTGTGTATGTGTATATGTAAGTGTATATGTATATGTGTGTGTGTGTGACCCAACAATTAAAATTTGCACCAAGAACTCATTACAGTTGTGACCGGGTGTAGACTAGTGAATTGTTCATTGCTTTATAATTTCAAAACTTTGGGGTCCAGTCCCTGGACCCATTATGTACCTCTGTAATCCTTTGACTACCGCCCACAGGATGGGTATGGGGTGCATAATAAAGATATCAAACTAACTATTTCTTGCGTTTGTTAGTGCAGCTTGGAACGTTCTGAGAAGGTCTGGGGTTCTACACTCACGGTATGCTTTACCAATCCTCCTAGCTGCTGCATGTGTTAGATTGCGTAGCTGTGGGTCATTATAATATTTACATCGGTTTTTATTGTCATTTCTAGTGGAAGGTTTATGTTTTCTTTTCCTGCCCACTTGATCTGTGAGTACAGTCTCAATAGTAGTAACTAGTTCATTATTGAATTTTTGTGTGCCAGTGGGCTCGTAATCCTTATACCATTGATTTCAGTGGTTAATAAAGTTATCTCTGTGTTCTGGGTTGAGAATAAGTTTCCTCCTGTATTTAGCTCCTTGGTTGCTTGAGATATGATCAAGATTGACAGTTGTGAGTCTTGGGAAGTGATCAGATAGAAGATCATCAACTATGACAGAGTCATGCATCGTATATGATGTATTAAATCCAAGGCACAGATCTAGTATGCCTCCATATATGTGAGTGGGCTCAGTTGTGCCTAGCAACTATCTACCTACGTGCTTGTGGGCGAATATGGCTAGGCCTGGGACCATTTGGTCCCACCGCTGAGGGGTACCCCCTCCCATGGGAGACTTCGGTCTCTGCTACTCCCACGCCAGGGAGCCGGAGCCGGGTCGCCATCTGGTAAAGACCCGGGCCGGGAGATTTCCCGGTGAATCAACACCTCCACCACCACCTAGGCAGCAAGAGGCATTGCCCCCAGCACATTCTACAATGACTTGCTTCAGCTAACATTGCGAGTGTGGAAAGCCCTGGGTGTGCGCCGTCTTTTGGTAATCCCCCTTATGTATGCTGGGAGGCAGTTGAACAGTCTTGGGCCCCTGGCACTTACTGTGTTTTCTCTCAATGTACTCCTGGCGAACTTGTTTTTCACTGGGGGGATGTTGCATCGTCTGCCGAGTCGTTTGCTTTCATGGGGAGTGATTTTCGTGTGCAAATTTGGAACTAATCTCTCTAGGATTTTCCAAGTGTATATAATCATGTATCTCTTCCTCCTGCAGAGAAAGATACTGGGAACTTCAAGCGTTCCCAGTAACTGAGGTATTTTATCGCACTTATGTGTGCCGTGAAGGTTCTCTGTACATTTTCTAGGTCGGCAATTTCACCTGTCTTGAAAGGCGCTGTTAGTGGGCAGCAATATTCCAGCATAGATAGAACAAGCGACCTGAATTGGAATTATTATTACAGTGTTATTATTTTTATTATTATTGTCAGTTTATTACATATCAGTTCTAACAGCCTGATTGATCATGTAAATTCGGTCGTCCTGGATCAACCGTAAGTAAGTTTATTCAGGTATACACAAATACACTTGAATAAACTTACGGTTGAGGAGGAGGTGTTGATTCACCGGGAGAATTCCCGGCCCGGGTCTTTACCAGATGGCGACCCGGCTCCGGCTCCCTGGCGTGGGAGTGTCAGAGACCTATGTCTCCCAAGGGAGGGGATACCCCTCATCGGCAGGACCAACTGGCCCCAGGCCTAGCCACATTCCCCACCAGCACGAGGCATGGAGGTAGATAGATGCTAGGCCTCTCTGGTCTGCCACCTTCCCTAACGGGAAGGGCAGGCTTAAGAGCTGCAGATGGTAGCAAGCTCCAGCCTTGGCACCTACCCTGCCCTAGAAGGGCTGGGCATGGTGATCGACCGGTTGATCCAGGACGACCGAATTTACATGATCAATCAGGCTGTTAGAACTGACATGTAATAAACTGACAATAATAATAATACTATAATAATAATTCCTTCATATTTGTCATCATTTCCGGAAAGAATCATCCCATAATTTACTGACTATACGTATATGATATTAATACAAATAAATGTATTTCAAAAATATTCAAGATTGCAAAAAAAAGAGCAGTAAAGATAACGAAGGCGGTTATTCTTAGTTCATATTATAATGTTTATTTTTATATTAATAAATAAAAAATAATTATATAAAGTTTTTCTTTTGGAGGGTCAACCTAACTTTCCAAAGCATTTTTTGACAAAATAAAATAATGTTTTGAATATATGTACATAAAATTAATCCTTTTTTTTAACTATAATGAAAATTTAGCCTATATTATATAAAAATTGTTAACTTTACAAAAGAGTTTACCATGACGGCAATATTCAACTCATGACGTCATAACAACACAAGAATGAAGGTGATTAGATGAAACAGTAAACCCGTGTGGGTCACCATATAGCATTAATACACAAAAGAACTTTCCACAATTTTTTGCTGTGCTATTTGCTCTTAAGTGTCTGCACACTGTAGGCAAAGCATAATAGTCTTACTATCTTATGAACAAGAGATTGTAATAACTAACTACAATGGATAGATTAGAATTTTTTTTTTCGAATAAGTTTTAAGACCATAATTTTTAAAGGGGTGGACGGGTAAGCCAGCGGAAGGCCTCGGTCAGATGACCAAAAGCTCCAACGGCGGGTCGTCATCTGACTAAGACCCGCGTCAGGAAGCACCTGTCAGGTGTCCTGACGAACCTACCCTAACCTAACCTACAATTTTTTTCATGGAACATTGCTTCCATCAGGAAGCGGTTGCCTGACTTACATCATATTAGTGCAACCAAGAATATTGATGTCATCTGTTTGCAGGAATGTAGACTGAAAGATGGAGCACCTCCACCAAAGTTGTCTCGACATGCAGCTTATAAATAAAAATTAAAATAAAATAAAAAATTTATTTCTTTGCAAGTATACACATATATGTATACACACTACGTATATATTTATATAACTATATATAATATAATATATATATATATATTATATATACTATATATATATATATATATATATATATATATATATATAATATATATATATATATATATATATATATATATATATATATATATATATATATATATATATATATATAAAAAATATATATATATATATAGATACGTATATATATATATATATATATATATATATATATATATATATATATATATATATATATATAGTATATATATATATATATATATATATATATATGATACGTATAGTCGATCACCATGCCCAGCCCTTCTAGGGCAGGGTAGGTGCCAAGGCTGGAGCTTGCTACCATCTGCGGCTCGCAAGCCTGCCCTTCCCGTCAGCCTCCTTGGGGCGGGAAGGGGGCAGACCAGAGGGGCCTAGCAACTATCTACCTACGTGCTTGTGGGCGAATATGGTAGGCCTGGGACCAGTAGGTCCCACCGCTGAGGGTACCCCTTCCATGGGAGACTTCGGTCTCGCTACTCCCACGCCAGGAGCCGAGCCGGGTCGCCATCTGGTAAAGACCCGGGCGGAGATTTCGGTGAATCAACACTCCTCCACCTTATATATATATATATATATATATATATATATATATATATATATATATATATATATATATGGTGACCCACACGGGTTTACTGTTTCATCTAATCACCTTCATTCTTGTGTTGTTATGACGTCATGAGTTGAATATTGCCGTCGATGGTAAACTCTTTTGTAAAGTTAACAATTTTTATATAATATAGGCTAAATTTTCATTATAGTTAAAAAAAAGGATTAATTTTATGTACATATATTCAAAACATTATTTTATTTTGTTAAAAAATGCTTTGGAAAGTTAGGTTGACCCTCCAAAAAAAATCTTTATATAATTATTTTTTACTTTATAATATAAAAATAAACAATATAATATGAACTAAGAATAACCGCCTTCGTTATCTTTACGGCTCTTTTTTTTGCCATTTTGAATATTTTTGAAATACATTTATTTGTATTAATATCATATACGTATAGTCAGTAAAGTATGGGATGATTCTTTCCGGAAATGATGACTAATATGAAGGAATTATTATTATAGTATTATTATTATTGTCAGTTTATTACATGTCAGTTCTAACAGCCTGATTGATCATGTAAATTCGGTCGTCCTGGATCAACCGGTCGATCACCATGCCCAGCCCTTCTAGGGCAGGGTAGGTGCCAAGGCTGGAGCTTGCTACCATCTGCAGCTCTTAAGCCTGCCCTTCCCGTTAGGGAAGGTGGCAGACCAGAGAGGCCTAGCATCTATCTACCTCCATGCCTCGTGCTGGTGGGGAATGTGGCTAGGCCTGGGGCCAGTTGGTCCTGCCGATGAGGGGTATCCCCTCCCTTGGGAGACATAGGTCTCTGACACTCCCACGCCAGGGAGCCGGAGCCGGGTCGCCATCTGGTAAAGACCCGGGCCGGGAATTCTCCCGGTGAATCAACACCTCCTCCTCAACCGTAAGTTTATTCAAGTGTATTTGTGTATACCTGAATAAACTTACTTACGGTTGATCCAGGACGACCGAATTTACATGATCAATCAGGCTGTTAGAACTGATATGTAATAAACTGACAATAATAATAAAAATAATAACACTGTAATAATAATTCCAATTCAGGTCGCTTGTTCTATCTATGCTGGAATATTGCTGCCCACTAACAGCGCCTTTCAAGACAGGTGAAATTGCCGACCTAGAAAATGTACAGAGAACCTTCACGGCACACATAAGTGCGATAAAATACCTCAGTTACTGGGAACGCTTGAAGTTCCCAGTATCTTTCTCTGCAGGAGGAAGAGATACATGATTATATACACTTGGAAAATCCTAGAGAGATTAGTTCCAAATTTGCACACGAAAATCACTCCCCATGAAAGCAAACGACTCGGCAGACGATGCAACATCCCCCCAGTGAAAAACAAGTTCGCCAGGAGTACATTGAGAGAAAACACAGTAAGTGCCAGGGGCCCAAGACTGTTCAACTGCCTCCCAGCATACATAAGGGGGATTACCAAAAGACGGCGCACACCCAGGGCTTTCCACACTCGCAATGTTAGCTGAAGCAAGTCATTGCAGAATGTGCTGGGGGCAATGCCTCTTGCTGCCTAGGTGGTGGTGGAGGTGTTGATTCACCGGGAAATCTCCCGGCCCGGGTCTTTACCAGATGGCGACCCGGCTCCGGCTCCCTGGCGTGGGAGTAGCAGAGACCGAAGTCTCCCATGGGAGGGGGTACCCCTCAGCGGTGGGACCAACTGGTCCCAGGCCTAGCCATATTCGCCCACAAGCACGTAGGTAGATAGTTGCTAGGCCCCTCTGGTCTGCCACCTTCCCCGCCCCAGGGAGGCTGACAGGAAGGGCAGGCTTGGGAGCCGCAGATGGTAGCAAGCTCCAGCCTTGGCACCTACCCTGCCCTAGAAGGGCTGGGCATGGTTATCGACCCGCTGCCTAGGAGGGCTGACCAGTGCACAACCATCAGCTCTGGTGCCCAAGGGGGCAGCACCGTGAAGTTCCCTGCTGGCATGTCGCAGCCCTTTGCCTCGAGCAGTGACATGGGCAGGAGCTTCTTTGTGGCACCTGCAACTGACCACATCCATCGGTGGCCGGGGTGCATTGTTATGTTGTGTCCCTGCCGACCCTTATGTCTCTCATTAGTTTGTCAGCACCTGAGAGTTGGAGGTAGTATTTTGCTATCCTTGTAGCAGCTACAAGTTTGATGCCGTCGATGGTAAACTCTTTTGTAAAGTTTACGATTTTTATATAATATGAGCTAAATTTTCATTATACATAAAAAAAAAAATTTATTTAATGTAAATATATTCAAAACATTACTTTTTATCAATAAATGCTTTGGAAAGTTAAGTTGACCCACCGAAAAAAAAAACTTTATATAATTATTTTTTACTTATTAATATAAAAATAAACATTATAATATGAACTAAGAATTACCACTGCTAACTTAATGGCTCTTTTTTTCGCTATCATGAATATTTTTGAAATACATTTATTTGTATTAATATCATAAACGTATAGTCAGTAAAGTATGGGATGATTCTTTCCGGAAGTGGTGACTAATATGGAGGAATTATCATTATAGTATTATTTTTATTATTATTGTCAGTTTATTACATGTCAGTTCTAACAGCCTGATTGATCATGTAAATTCGGTCGTCCTGCCCTTCTAGGGCAGGGTAGGTGCCAAGGCTGGAGCTTGCTACCATCTGCGGCTCGCAAGCCTGCCCTTCCCGTCAGCCTCCTTGGGGCGGGGAAGGTGGCAGACCAGAGGGGCCTAGCAACTATCTACTTACCTGCCTCGTGCTTGTGGGCGAATATGGCTAGGCCTGGGACAAGTTGGTCCCACCGCTGAGGGGTACCCCCACCCATGGGAGACTTCGGTCTCTGCTACTCCCACGCCAGGGAGCCGGAGCCGGGTCGCCATCTGGTAAAGACCCGGGCCGGGAGATTTCCCGGTGAATCAACACCTCCACCACCGTTGGTAGGTGCCAAGGCTGGAGCTTACTACCATCTGCGGCTCGCAAGCCTGCCCTTCCCGTCAGCCTCCTTGGGGCGGGGAAGGCGACAGAGCAGAGAGGCCTAGCATCTATCTACCACCATGCCTCGTGCTGGTGGGGAATGTGGCTAGGCCTGGGACTATTTGGTCCCGCCGCTGAGGGGTACCCCTCCCATGGGAAACATAGGTCTCTGATACTCCCACGCCAGGGAGCCGAAGCCGGGTCGCCATCTGGTGAAGACCCGGGCCGGGAGAATTCCTGGTGAATCAACGCCTCCTCCTCCTTTCTCTAGTATTTAGTAGTAAATAAGTCATTAGATTAAGTCTGCCCATAATGCCATGGCATAATAGTGGCTCTCCTTGCTCTTCAATTCTAAATTGTAATTACAAAATCTCGATCTAAACTTGCAAAGAAATAAAATTTACTTTACTTTACTCGGAAGACGATGTAACATCCCCCCCCGATGAAAAGCAGGGGTGCCACTAGGACGTTGAGAGACAACAAACTAAGTGTCAGGGGCCCATGACTGTTCAACTGCCTCCCAGCATACATAAGGGGGATTACCAATAAATCCCTAGCTGTCTTCAAGCAGGCACTGGACAGGCACCTAAAATCGGTACCTGACCAGCCAGGCTGTGGTTCGTACGTTGGACTGCGTGCGGCCAGCAGTGACAGCCTGGTTGATCAGGCCCTGATCCAACATGAGGCCTGGTCACAGACCGAGCCGCAGGGGCGTTGATCCCTGGAACTCTCTCCAGGTAAACTCTCTCCAGGTAGACAACCGGTATAAGGAAACATGCTCAGTATTTCAACCCTCGCCGGGAATCGAACCTGGACATTCACTGTGTGAAGCAAGAGCTTTTGCCACCAGGCCAAGGGCCTACCACAAGGCACAGTACTCGCCCCCATCCTGTTCCTCATCCTCATATCTGACATAGACAGGAATATAAGTCACAGTGCCGTGTATTCCTTTGCAGATGACACCCGAATTTGCATGACAGTGTCTACCATTGAAGACACTGTAAGACTCCAAGCAGACATCAACAAAATCTTTAAATGGGCCGCAAAAAAATGTGAAGTTCAATGAAGAGAAATTTCAACTACTCCGATATCGACAACTTGAGGCAATTAAAACTGTATTGGAGTATAAAACAAATTCCATCCACACAATAGAGCAAAAAACTAATGTAAACTACCTGGGAGTGATAATACCAGAGGATCTCACTTTCAGAGACCACAACAATGTATCTATCGCATCTGCTAGAAAAATGAAAGGATGAATAATGAGAACCTTCAAAACAGGGATGCCAAGCCCATGATGACACTCTTGAGGTCGCTTGTTCTATCTAGGCTGGAATATTGCTGCACACTAATTGCACCTTTCAAGGCAGGTGAAATTGCTGACCTAGAAAATGTGCAGAGAACCTTCACAGCACGCATAAGTAGGATAAAAACCCTAAATTACTGGGAATGGTTGAAGTTCTTCGACTTGTATTCCCTGGAACACAGTCAGGAGAGATACATGATTATGTACATGTACATACTTGGAAAATCGTAGAGGGATTCGTACCAAATTTGTACACGAAAATCACTAGATTGAACATCCCCCAATGAAAAATAGGGGAGTCACTAGCACGTTAAGAGACAGCACAGTAAGTGTCAGGGGCCCAATAGATCCCTGGCTGTCTTCAAGAAGGCGCTGGCCAGACACCTTCAGTCAGTACCTGACCAGCCGGGCTGTGGTTTGTACTCACCTAATTGTGGTTACAGGGGTCGAGACTCAGCTCCTGGCCCCGCAGACTCAGCTCCTGTACGTCGGTTTACGTGCGGCCAACGGTAATAGCCTGGTTGATCAGGCCCTGATTCATCATGAGCCCTAGTCACAGTCCGGGCCGCCAGGGCGTTGATCCCCGAAACCCTCTCCAGGTATGTATATTCCAGAGAATAACCCATGTCTAGTTCTTAAGTAAATCTTTAGCATTAGGGTTGGTCTTCCCTGAATGCACCTCATGTTAGTGGCTTTCTTTTGTGCTTAACAATATTTTATTACATGTAAACTACTTTACCTGTATACTGCAGACAAGAAATAAGTTTATTATTACATATATATTAATATTATTTTTATTATTATTATTTTCAAGTTAACGTGAATTATATAAAAGTTGCCCATTTAAGATTGAATTTAAAAGCACATCAATATTAAGCATTATTTTTAACAATAATAAAATTATTTAATAACATATTATAAACAATAAATTATTCTTATAAATGCTTTTTAGGTTTTTTAAAATTTTGAGAATTATTTAGAATTTAAAATAAACTAGTATAATATTTTATGGCTCTTAGCTTCAGAAAGATAAAATATTTAATTAAAAAATTGCTAATGTGTATTTTCAATTCTTGCTTGTTGATATAGAAGTTATTTTTTAGAGGTAATTTTTATTACCTGTTCTAAGAAAACAATGATATCTATGATGACTGAAATAAAGGAGACGAAGGTAATTAAGTTACGTTATTACGAATAATGTGAATGACAAGGTTGATGTGGTTTGCCGACTAAACTTATTTTAATATTCAGATCCTAACCTATGTCAACTCTGTGGCACTTGAGGTTTGCTCAAGGCAAATTCCCTTAAGAAAGGTCGATAACCTTGCCCCAGCCCTTCTAGGGCAGGGTAGGTGCCAAGGCTGGAGCTTGCTACCATCTGCGGCTCGCAAGCCTGCCCTTCCCGTCAGTCTCCTTGGGGCGGGGAAGGTGGCAGACCAGAGGGGCCTAGCATATATCTACCTACCTGCCTCGTGCTTGTGGGCGAATATGGCTAGGCCTGGGACCAGTTGGTCCCACCGCTGAGGGGTACCCCCCTCCCATGGGAGACTTCGGTCTCTGCTACTCCCACTCCAGGGAGCCGGAGCCGGGTCGCCATTTGGTAAAGACCCGGGCCGGGAGATTTCCCGGTGAATCAACACCTCCTCCTTAAGAAAAAGGAGGAAAAGATGCAAACTAGAGAAAGGCGCTCCCTATACAGGCGAAGGCAAAGAATAACGGAGCGGCTACAGGAGGCCAATATCTCTGAAATACGAAGGGAGACACTAGTCTGGTGGTCTGGTGGCTAAAGCTCTCGCTTCACACGGCGAGGGTCTGGGTTCGATTCCCAGCCAGGGCAGAAACATTGGGCGTTTCTTTACACCTGTTGTCTATGTTCCCCATCAGTAAAATGGGTACCTGGGTGTTAGTCGACTGGTGTGAGTCGCATCCTAGGACACTGACCTAATCTGCCCGAAATGCTCAGCATAACAAGGGACTTTCTATATAGTAGTATGTCACTGATGTCAGCTAGGCCTGTATACCATGTACATGTACTTGTAGTAAATAAAGATATTATTATTATTATTATTATTATTATTATTATTATTATTATTATTATTATTATTATTATTATAGCAAACATCGAATTAAAACTAAAGGAATCTTACAGGAATCAAGAAACGCGGGAAGAACTAAAAGCCATAAACGAATTTGAAAGAAACCCAAAGTATTTCTTTTCTTATGCAAAGTCCAAGTCGAGAACAGCAACCAGTATTGGTCCCCTACTTAAACGGTATGGGTCCTACACAGATGACAGCAAGGAAATGAGCGAGTTACTTAAGTCCCAGTATGACTCAGTTTTTAGCGAGCCGCTAACCAGACTGAAAATCGAAGACCTAAATGATTTTTTTATGAGAGTGCCACAGAACTTGATTGACACATACCTATCTGACATCACCCTGACGCCAAATGACTTCGAAAATGCAATAAATGACATGCTCATGCACTCCGCTCCAGGCCCAGACTCATGGAACTCCGTGTTCATCAAGAACTGCAAGAAGCCCTATCACGTGCTTTTAACATTCTATGGAGAGGGAGCATGGACATTGGGGTCGTCCCGCAGTTACTAAAAACAACAGACATAACCCCACTCTACAAAGGGGGTAGTAAAGCAATAGCAAAGAACTACAGCCCAATAGCGCTAACGTCCCATATAAAAATCTTTGAAAGGGTTCTAAGAAGCAAGATCGCCACTCATCTAGATACCCATCAATTACACAACCCAGGGCAGCACGGGTTTAGAGCAGGTCGCTCCTGTCTGTCCCAACTACTGGACCACTACGACCAGGTTCTAGATGCTCTAAAAGACAAACAGAATGCAGATGTTATATACACAGACTTTGCAAAAGTCTTTGACAAGTGTGACCATGGTGTAATAGCACAAAAAATGCGTGATAAAGGAATAACAGGAAAAGTTGGTAGATGGATCTATAATTTCCTAACAAGTAGAACACAAAGAGTAGTAGTCAACAGAGTAAAGTCTGAGGCAGCTAATGTGAAAAGCTCTGTTCCACAAGGCACAGTACTCGCTCCCATCCTGTTCCTCATCCTCATATCGGACATAGACAGGGATATAAGCCACAATGCCATGTCTTCCTTTGCAGATGACACCCGAATCTGTATGACAGTGTCCACCGTCGAAGACACTGGAAGACTCCAAGCAGACATAAACCAAATCTTTAAATGGGCTGCAGAAAACAATATGAAGTTCAGTGATGAGAAATTTCAATTACTCTGATACGGAAAACGTGAGGAAATTAAAATCTCATTGGAGTACAAAACTAATTCCAACCACACAATAGAGCGAAAAACTAATGTCAAAGACCTGGGGGTGATCATGTCAGAGGATCTCACCTTCAAGGACCATAACACCGTAGCAATTGCATCTGCTAGAAAAATGACAGGATGGATAATGAGAACCTTCAAACCAGGGATGCCAAGCCCGTGTTGACACTTTACAGATCGCTTGTTCTATCTAGGCTGGAATATTGCTGCTCACTAACTGCACCTTTCAAGGCAGGTGAAATTGCTGACCTTGAAAATGTGCAGAGAACCTTCACGGCACGCATTCCTGCGATAAACCACCTCAATTACTGGGAACACTTGAAGTTTCTAAACCTTTACTCCCTAGAAGCAGGCGGGAGAGATACATTATTATATACATGTGAAAAATTCTCAAGGGATTAGTACCAAACTTGCACACGAGAATCACTCCCTACGAAAGCAAAAGACTCTGCAGACGATGTAACATCCCCCCAATGAAAAGCAGGGGTGCCACTAGCACGTTGAGGGACAACACAATATGTGTCAGTATAGACAGCCTGACTGTCTGCATAGACAGCCTATGCTTTCTGCCAGCTGAGTTCATATTTCGCGCCATGCTAGTTTCCATAGTTTCCGCCAGAGGGCAAGCCTGGTAGGCATACCCATGTGAGTCTGCCTCACCCTGCCTCTCCCTCACTTGGCGCCCAGACTTCTCTCAGACAAGGCCTAACTCCTCTCCCTCGCAAGGCATTGCCCACCTGGGCCATGGCCACAGACACGCAGCCTGTTACTTGCACCTTTATTACAAATAAAGTAAGAAGCCTCCGAAGTCTTATCATTTGCATACCCGCTCACCAAGAAGGACCCACATAACATATCATTATAAATGGTGCCAGCGGTGCCTCGCAGCAGTTGTGTTTGCTCGCGAGGGGAGGAAGAGGAAGGAAGTTTGTCTTCAATTCATCAACCTACACAAGAAGCATCCGTCTCTCAACGTGTTATCCTGATGTCGTGTCTGCAAATCTCAGCATCCAGACACAGGTACAAGCAGGTTTCAGGCCAAAATTTGTTGAATTCTCCGAGAAATGACGCCACTGACTTCACGCCACAGCGTCCCATGCTGTTTCTCAGTCACGTGCTCAGCCTTGCCAGCATGTTCTGCTGTTGTTGTTCAGTTCAGCACAAATATTTCAGCACTTCAGAGGTGAATTTTTGGTGATTTCCCAGTGTGAGCGTGTCTCCTCGTGTGTTGTGGGTGAGGGAGGTAGGCGGGCACGGCCCTGTCTCTCACCATACACACCCGCCCTAGTGTACGCCACACACAGTGTGAGGGGCCCAAGATTGTTCAACTGCCTCCCAGCATACATCAGGGGGATTACCAACAAGCCCCTGGCTGTCTTCAAGCAGGCACTGGACAGGCACCTCAAGTCGGTACCTGATCAGCCGGGCTGTGGTTCGTACGTTGGACTGCGTGCGGCCAGCAGTAACAGCCTGGTTGATCAGGCTCTGGTCCAACAAGAGGCCTGGTCACGGACCGGGCCGCGGGGGCGTTGACCCCTGGAATTCTCTCCAGGTAGACTCCAGGTAGACACTCCACTCACTGCACTCACTCCCTCTGTGCTGTTTTCTGTGAAATTCCTTGTGAATTCTGCCAGAGCTGTGTATCCGAGTGTCCGAGGCCACTCGAAGCCACGTGGATCAGCAAGCCACGTGGGGTGATCAGCAAGCCATGTGGATCTACAAGCCACATGGATCTACGAGCCATGTGGATCTACAAGCCATGTGGATTTCCAAGCCATGTGGCTCAGCAAGTCACGTGTAGTGGTCTGCTGCCGCATCAACCCATGATGTCACCATGATAATAATAATAATAATAATAATAATAATTTTTATTTCAATGCATGTTACAAGTGTACAATGTTATTGGTAGTTACAAATATAATACAATTATAAAACTGTAATGCAAGGAGAGCCACTGGCATGCCATGGCATTAGGGGCAGTTTATTCTAGAGACTTATTCACTAAGTACTTAATGTTAAAGAAATTGATTGAGTTTATTCTAGTTCTATATTATTTAAATTATTAAATGGTTATACATACTATTTAAAGACAATACAAGAGAAATTGGTTGAGTTTAATCTAGTTGTAGAATTTATTTCAAATTACAGTATGTTGATGCTATACTAGTATAATAACAATACTAGAAATAGTTTTTAGAGTTTCATCTAGGTATATATTTTATTTCAAATTAAGAAAATGATGATACTATAAGATTTTAAATGACAATATGATGATATGAGATTGCAACAAGTGTTAAGGAGGATGAACATATCAAAATGAGATCTTCTTAAGTAAAATAATATTGGGTTTGGAAGTTTGTTACAGTATGAGTATTTAGTATAGGGTGAGTAGGTGACTTTTGAGAAGAGTCTTGAATTGATTTTCCGACAAGGTTAACTTGATATTTACTGGTAATGAATTCCAGATTTTGGGGCCCTTTATGTGCATAGAATTTTTACATTGGTTAGTATGGACTCGGGGTATGTCAAATAGTGATCTGTGTCTTGTGTCATGTTCGTGGGACCTATTAAAGTTGTTGAGGAGAATTCTGAGCGCAGGGTTAATATTAGCATGTAGAGTTTTATGTATGTAGAAGGCACATGAATAGGTATGAATATTTTTTATGGTGAGTAGTTTTAAGGTTCTGAATATAGGTGGAGTATGCTGCCTGACTCCATGAAGTCCTGATGCTGCCGACTCCATGATGTCACTCGCGATGTCACCCCATGACATCTGTTACAACGTCACCGAGTGTTCTAGTTTCACCGTGAGCATTTTATTTTCATTATTTGTCGAGAAGTTTGAGAGAAGATAAGTCGAGTGTTCATTATTTCTCTCAGTCAATGTTCTCACATGTCCGAGTATTGCTTAGTGACGATTTTTATACAGAAAAGCGTCATTTGCTAGTAAGCTGTTGTACCACATGTGCAGTATGTGTGCATTTTCTCGTGTGTCCTACGTAGCACCTGTGTGTTACTTTGTCACCCGGTGTGACCCGCGCCCCGCGCGCTTGACAGCTGACATTTGTCAGTCCAGGCGTCAGTTATGAGCGTTTGAGTGCCTTGTACAGAAAGCTCTTATTGTTCGCCGCTCGTAGATGTCTTTGCTGAATCGTACCCGCGACGATTCTCCCATTGAGGCCGTTCCACTTCACCTCCTAGACCGTCAGTCCAGTTATTGCAGATGACCAGTCTGGGGACGCTTACACTGCCCTCTGCTGTAACCTCAACTGTTGAGAGATGTCACTCGCCAAGCCGCAGTTAAGCCTGTTGGCAGCCTCGTGTCACAGCTTCAGTGAGCAGCCTGCACAAAGTTGATGTCACTTTGACTGCTAGCCCACTCACTACAGTAAGGTGTATGCTGTTATGACCTCCAGATGTTTCGCCGAGTCGTCCCTGTCACGACTCACTCCACACTCGCCAGCAGCGACAGCTCCAGCAACAGTACCAGTCGAGGAATGTCCTCCTGAGTTGCTTGCCAGTCCTGTCCTGTTGCGACTACTGACGACGCTGCTTCACCTCCCAAAGGAAACTGTAACCTGTTACGTCACAGCTCAGCCACAGCTATGTCTCCCGTGTTGCACTATGTATCCAGACGCAGGAAGGCGGGCAGTGCAGCATCAACGCTCACTGCCTTAGACCACGAAGCACACCGTTTTTTTCTTCCCTCTCTGGAGGAAGTTTTTTTTTTTTTCTATGTCCATATGTTTATGTATATATGTATTTTTCTTTCATGTTCTGTGACCTGTTCTTGCGAGAGAGAGAGACCGAGTTTTTTTTAATGCCATTCATGGTCGGGATGACCATTGGTGCATGACTGAGCGATGTAGACAGTCTGACTGTCTGCATAGACACCCCATGCTGTCTACCAGCTGAGTTCATATTTCGCGCCATGCTAGTTTCCATAGTTTCCGCCAGAGGGCAAGCCTGGTAGGCGTACCCACGTCTACCAGACCTGCCCTGGCCAACTCCCACTCACGCAGCTGACTTCACTCAGAGAACAAGGCCTACTCCTCTCTCCCTCGCAAGGCGCATGGCCCTGGGCCATGGCCACAGACACACAGCTTGTGTACCCACGCTCTATACAAATAAAGTAAGAAGCCTCCGAAGACATTATCATTCCATTCCTGCTCTCCAAAACGCCAAATAATATATCGTTATATCAGGGGCCCAAGATTTTTCAACTGCCTCCCAGCATACATCAGGAGGATTACCAACAAACCCCTGGCTGTCTTCAAGCAGGCACTTGACAGGCACCTAAAGTCGGTACCTGACCAGCCAGGCTGTGGTTTGTACGTTGGACTGCATGCGGCCAGCAGTAACAGCCTGGTTGATCAGGCTCTGGTCCAACATGAGGCCTGGTCACGGACCGGGCCGCAGGGGCGTTGACCCCTGGAATTCTCTCCAGGTAAACTCCAGGTAAACTGCACCTAAAATGGAGGAATATTGCAAACAATGTGGTAGCAGAGATAACACCAGGAGGCAGCTCAGATGAAAACTCGCACACACATGAACTTTTAAATCTCTGCACCAAATTCACCTTAAACCAGCAAATAATATAGCCTACAAGATTAGAGAATACGCTGGACCTCATCTTCACCAACAATGATGATCTGATACGAAATGTCATCATATCAAAAACAATATACTCAGATCACAACATAATAGAGGTCCAGACATGTATGCGGGAGCCCCAGATCAACAAAATGTGATCAGTCGCGAGGGAGCCTTCTCCAAATTCAACTTCAATAACAAAAACATAAGGTGGGACCAAGTAAACCAAGTCCTAAATGATATAAACTGGGAAGATAGCCTAAGCATCACGGATCCTAACCTATGTCTAGAACAAATTAACTCTGTGGCACTTGAGGTTTGCTGAAGGCAAATTCCCTTAAGGAAAAGGAGGAGAAGTTGTAAACTAGAAAGAGAGAGGCACTCCCTATACAGGCGAAGGCAAAGAATAACAGAGCGGCTACAAAAGGCCAATGTATCTGAAATACGTAGGGAGACGCTGGTCAGAGAAATAGCAAACATCGAATTAAAACTAAAGGAATCTTACAGGAATCAAGAAATGCGGGAAGAACTAAAAGCCATAAATTAAATTGAAAGAAATCCAAAGTATTTCTTTTCTTATGCAAAATCAAAGTCGAGAACAACAACCAGTATTGGGTTCCTACTTAAACGGGATGGGTCCTACACAGATGACAGCAAGGAAATGAGTGAATTACTTAAAACAAACAAATTTTATTTCATTGCATTTGTACATAGATATTTGAAGTTACAATCATAAACTGAAGTGCAGGAGAGCCACTGACATGTCATGGTGAAGTGCAAGGAGAGCCACTGACATGCCATGGTGAAGTGCAAGGAGAGCCACTGACATGTCATGGTGAAGTGCAAGGAGAGCCACTGACATGCCATGGCATTAGGGGCAGCTTAATCTAATGACTTATAGACTATGTAACATAATATTAGAGAAATTGATTGAGTTTATTCTAGTTATATATTTGTTTAAAGTACAATATGATGATATTACATTGTAAAAATTTAGATTATCTTAAGGAAAATAACATTGAGAATTTTTTAAAGTAATTTATAGTATGAGTATTTAGTTTAGGGTGGGTAGGTGGTTTTTGAGAAGAGTCTTAAATTGATTTTCAGACAAGGTTAGCTTAGTATTTACTGGTAATGAATTCCAAATTCTGGGGCCCTTTATGTGCATAGAATTTTTACATAGGTTGATATGGACTCGGGGTATATCAAAAAGTGACCTGTGCCTTGTGTTGTGGTCATGGGTCCTATTAAAGTTGGTGAGGAGAATTTTGAGCGGATGGTTTATATTAGAGTGTAGAGTTTTATGTATGTAGTAGGCACACGAATAGGTGTGGAAGTTCTTTATGGTGAGTAGTTTTAGGCTTTTGAATATTGGTGGAGTATGCTGTCTAGAGTGGGAATTTGTTATCATTCTGACTGCAGCCTTTTGCTGGGTTATGAGTGGCCTAAGGTGATGTAATGTTGTTGATCCCCATGCACAGATTCCATAGGTGAGATAAGGGTAGATTAGTGAATGATATAGTGCAAGGAGAGCTGATTGAGGCACATAGTAGCGTATCTTTGATAATATGCCTACTGTTTTTGAAATTTTCTTGGAAATTTGTTGTATGTGTGTTTGGAATTTAAGGCTACTGTTGAGGTGGATTCCTAGGAATTTTTCTCTGAGTCTTGTGATGGGTGAACCATTGAGCGTTATGTTAAGTGGAGCATTTGTGGCTTTGTTTCCAAACTGTATGAAGTAGGGCTTTTCAGTATTGAGAGTAAGCTTGTTAGTCGTCATCAATGTTGATATTTTCTGTAATTCGGCATTAACGGTGTTGGCTAGTATGACTGGATTTGGGTGGGAGAAGACATATGTTGTGTCATCTGCAAATAATATGGGTTTGAGTAGTTGTGATGCATTTGGTAGGTCATTTATGTAAATGAGGAATAGGAGTGGCTCCAGGACACTTCCTTGGGAAACTCCGTCTGTAATTTGTTGTGTGGAAGAGTTCGCTCCATTTGTGTACACGTATTAGCTTCTGTTACTAAGGTAAGACTTTAGGTAGTTGAGTGGGTGCCCCCTTTTACCATAGTGTGCAAATTTTGTGAGCAGTAAATCATGGTCAACTGTCTCAAAAGCTTTGCGTAGATCAATGAAGATTCCCAGTGGGACTTCTTTCTTCTCAAGTGCGGTGTATATTAACTCTAGCATGTGTATAATAAAGATAAGATAAGATTTCTTCGGATTTTTAACCCCGGAGGGTTAGCCACCCAGGATAACCCAATAAAGTCAGGGCGTCATCGAGGACTGTCTATCTTATTTTCATTGGGGTCCTTAATATTGTTCCCCAGGATGCGATCCACACCAGTCGACTAACACCCAGGTACCTATTTGCTGCGAGGTGAACATGACAACAGGTGTAAGGAAACACGTCGAAATGTTTCTACCTGCCGGGAATCGAACCAGGGCCCTCCGTGTGTGAAGCTAGAGCTTTAGCCACCAGGCCACCGGGCCACACCGATCGTTTGTGCTCTTGTTGGTCCTGAATCCAAATTGACAGGGGTTGAGTACATTGTGTGAGACGAGATAGGAATAGATCTGTCTATAGATCTAAAGATCTGGCTGTCTTCAAGCAGGCAGTAGGGCTGAGTGTTTGAGGGGAGAGGACGTGTGTGAGTGAGGTCCTAGGCCTTGTTTCCCAGGACTGCTTATTTCACTCGACTGACAACTCATCATGCAACTCATATCGTTGGATCGCAGCTGCATTGTTGCTGGAACTCTTATGTGTGAGTTGTGACTAGTGATCTACCTAGTTAAACGAAAAGTGTTGGTTTGAATTGGCACAAGAAGGCCTATCTACACTACCCCTCGCCTGCCTCCTCCCTCTATTTAGAACTCAGCCATTCGCCTCTATTTACCTATGGTCTAGAGGCGGTTTTTGCCTTCCCACATATGTGCCTGAGTGCCCGTCAGTCCTGCTGCCAGCTTTCCACGATTTCCCACCCACCCTTCTTAAGAATGTGTCTCCTGTGTGCATACGTGCCTGCTACAAGATAATCTCCAAGTGGTTGACACGGGTTTAACTGGCACATTCAAGCAGGCTTGAAAGCAACAACCAAGCCAGGCAGGACAAACTAAGGTAGCCAGCAGGCACAGCTGTCCTGATCCCCAGCACATCTACGTAAACGTTCTATAGTGTTCCTGCCATATCAGTGTGCTTCCTGCCTGTAAAAGCTAACTTTTACCTAGTGGCTTAGTGTGGGTTGATAAACCAGATGGATTTAAAGAGTGAGTAATGTAAGGGAGAGGGGATTAGCTGTGTCGCTACCACCATCACAGACCAGGTGAAGAAAGAAGATAGACTGGGCGCCGACGACAAGGCCGCAGGCTCTGTGAGTCGACAGAAAGCGCATTTTCATCCCAAAGAAATCGCCGCCTCCTGTGAAGACACTGTGTTATGTAGTGGTGCGCGGGTTGCCACGTACACCCCAGGTTAACTACACTAACTTTCCCTCACCTCTACACTAGGATTATTTCTGACCTTCAGCAACAGTGTTTCGCTTTAGAGACAGTTAACTGTTATCTGTAAGCCTGTATTAAGACTTTTAATAAAAGGCTCAGAGTTTATTTCAGTGTAGTGACTTCTTACATTTATTAACTCAGTGTAATTCTCCGCTCAGTGTTACTGAACTATCAAATCCAGTTACACAATTAAGTTGCTTGTCCTAGTGTTGTGCTGTGTTTCCCAATACATTTTCCCATTCAGACTGAAACTTGACTGTTAAATTCCTAGAACTATTTCAAATTGCACTATTCATCTGTGCCCCATCATTATATGATCAGTTTTGCTGATGATATAATGATTCACTCCACCGGATTCTCCAACACCCAAAACATCCTTAACCATGTACTAGCCTCGTGTCAGGACCTGGGGTTGATAATCTCTACTGATAAAACAAAGATACTCATTAGGCGTCCTCCTCGACAGAGAGGCACAGTTCGCCAGATCCAGTTGCATGATGGGTCTCTTCTAGAATATGTAAACAGATACAGGTATCTAGGCTTTGAGGTCCCACTACTTGGACCTGTTGTAACGAGACTTTGTCGTCAGTACAAAGAAAGGTTGAGAGCACTTAGAGTTGTGGCAGGGTTTCACCCAGGTATGGTGCTAATGTTAAAATTGTAAAAATTATGTATCTTGCTTATATTAGATCATTAGTTGATTATGCTGCCCCACTACTTGCTCTTGTGTCTGATTGGAAGCTTGGAGGGTTGGAAAAACTGCAGAACGAAGCAATGAGGATCATTTTAGGATGCCCTCGTACTGCCAAAATTTTAAATATACATAAAGAACTTGATATTCCAAGCATCAGAGATCGTGTTACCGAAAGAAATATCCTAATTGGGGTTAATATGCTCAGGCAAGCCCATTCAAACCCATGCACAGAAGCCCTCCAAACTTTCCTCAGCACTGGTGAACATCCCTCCAGATGGATCGAAAAACTGGAACCGACCTCCGCATGAATCAGATACATGATCTGTGGCAAGTAAGGCAACAGCGGCACTTCTCCGCTCCATGGAATATTACCCCATTCCAAACTACCATCCCTCCATTTCCCCCCAAACTACTTCTTAAATCACAACCAAAGCTTCGCCTTGAAGCCAAACATGATGCCTTAAACTGTATTGATAATTTAGCCAAACAGCACACTCTCTCACAAATTATTTACATTGATGGTTCTGTTCACCAATCCACTGGTGCAGCTGGTAGTGCTGCTGTTGTCATACAGAGTGATGGCTCTCTTAAAGAAATTGGAGCACGCATCAATAACTGGGCCTCTACCCTTCAGACAGAACTGTTTGTCATAACTCTCTAATTGTAACTGATTCTCTGTCATCCATAAATGCTCTCAACTCATCAAGTATAACTTGTAGCATGCTCGTGTCAGAAGCAAGGCACAGGTATGGTAGGATTCTGGATAGTAGAGTCAGAGTGCACATGCTGTGGATTCCATCTCACATTGGTCTTCAGATGCATGATAGAACTGATAAATTGGCTAAGTTTTATGCTTTCAAAGAGGGGATAGATTACAATCTTGGCTTGTCAGTTAGCAGTTTGAGAACAATAATACGAAAAGAACTTTAACTGAATTTTATTGACTTAAGACTCAGGGAGATTGACACCAGTCAGTCCATCTATCATCACTCTATCATGCAGGAGGAGCCACATGTCTATGGTGCATCCAACAAAATAAGCAGACTCTTGGATGTCACTACCGCCCGCCTCCGGCTGGGTTACAAGTATCTTTGGCAGGTTAAATCACCAACACCAGATGTAGACCAAACAAGATGTAAACTTTGCCAGTTGGATTATTGTCACACCCTGCGTCATTATGTACTGGAGTGCGATAAAATTAATGAATTCAGAAACTACTCACTCAGAAATGTTCAAGATATGTCAAAGTATTTTATCCACAGTGGTATATTACAGACCATTCAGGAAAAATAAACTGACTTGCTCCCTGTAAATAAAGCATTGACACGTGTGTGTGTGTGTGTGTGTGTGTGTGTGTGTGTGTGTATGTATATATGTGTGTATGTGTATGTGTGTATGTATATACATGTATGTGTGTGTATGTGTGTGTGTGTATATGTGTGTGTGTGACCTAACAACAATTAAAATTTGCACCAATAACTCATTACAGTTGTGGCTGGGTGTAAACTAATAGATTGCTCATTGCTTTATAATTTGTTCATGAGTGCAACCATGTACAGACGTAAGTAAATTTACTTACATGATTCATTACCTTGTAACTAGTGAATTCATTACCATTGTACCTTGTTCAGCTATCAAAACTTTGGGGCCCAGTTTCTGGACCCTATATATACGTCTGTAATCTGCAAATACCTTTGTAACTTGTCATGATTGTGACCATCTGAGTTCATTACCTTTGTAACTTGCTCAGCTATCAAACTTTGAGGTCCAGTCCCTGGACCCATTATGTACCTGTGTAATCTTTTGACTACCGCCCACAGGATGGGTATGGGGTGCATAATAAAGATATCAAACTAACTAACTTCAAGCAGGAACTGGACAGGCACCTAAACGGTGCCTGACCAGCCAGGCTGTGGTTCGTACGTTGGACTGCGTGCGGCCAGCAGTAACAGACTGGTTGATCAGGCTCTGATCCAACATAAGGCCTGGTCAGAGACCGGAAATCTCTCCAGGTAAACTCCATGTATGAATTAATTTTTAGAAGATTTTCGAAAGCAGTGGTAAATTAGAAATTGGTCTGTAATTATTCAAGTCTGTTTGGTCACCTCCTTTGTGGATCAGGGGTGACCCTAGCTATTTGAGGATTGATGGGAAGGTAGAGGCTTCAATAAATTTGTTGAATAGTGTTGCTATAATTGGTGACAGTACCTGTGAAGCTTTTGTACATACAAGGTGGTAAGCTGTTAATGTCTCCTGCCTTGTTTTTAAGGGTGTTGATTATGAGCGAGACTTCAATTGGGTTGGTAGGAGCTAGGAATAGTGTATTAGGGTAGGTGTTGGTGAGGTAGTCTGTTGGACAGGTGTTCGAGCTTGGGATTTTACTCGCTAGATTCTTTCCTATGGTGGAGAAGAAAACATTAAGTGTGTTTGCTGTCTCAGTTGGTGAGAGTCGGGGTTCATCTGTTTTTGATAATTTGATGGTATTGTTCGTGGATATCTTTTTATTTCCTAGAATTGCAGATAGGGTTTTCCAGATCTTTCTCATATCACCTTTTATGGTCTGGAGTCTGTTCTCATAATACAATTTTTTTGCCCTTCTTATCAGGCTGGTAAGGATTGATGAGTAGCGTTTGGATTGTTCTCTGGTTATTAGACCCATTCTGTATTGTTTTTCATATTGATGACTTTTGTAAATGGATATAAGGATGCTGGGTGTTAGCCAGGGATTGTTAAGTCTCTTAGCTGTGATCTGTTTAGTTTTTTTTAGGGCAATGTTTGTTATAGAGGTGGTGGTTTTTTTTTTTAAGGAAATTCTTGATGCATTCATTAGTATCTGAATATGTTTCTAATTCATTATGCCAGTCAATGTTAATCATAGCTGTTATAAAGTTATTAACAGCTGACTTATTATGCAGTCTGAAGGTAACTTTTTTAATATCTTGGGGCAATTTACCTAGGTTGGTTATAAGAAAGGTAGGGTAGTGGTCTGTGGTGTTGTCTGTGATTATGCCTGATTTTAGAGTGGATATAATGTTAGTCCAGATGTGGTCTAATAATGAGGTACTAGTCTCCGAGATTCTTGTAGGTTTTGATATTGGAAATAAATGGTATAAAATACCGACACAATGGAAAAATAAACACATAAGCAGTATAATGTGATCCTTTATTGACAACGTTTCGCCCACGCAGTGGGCTTTATCGAGTCACAGACAGATCTGTCTGTGACTCGATAAAGCCACTGCGTGGGCAACTTGTCAATAAGGATCACATTATCTGCTTATGTGTTTATTTTTCCAGGTTTTGATATTGTTGGTAGTAACAAGCAGTTGCTCATAGTGTTTGTGAATTCAGTTACTTGTGGGTCCTGGTCATGTAGGAGATTTATGTTGAAATCTCCTGTGAGCATCAAATGGTCTTTGTTCATGTGTGCATCAGTTATCAGGTTTCCTTGTTTTTCACTAAAGTGGTGGATGTTTGACTGTGGTAATCTGTAGATGTCCCAGTATGACTCAGTTTTAGCGAGCCACTAACCAGACTGAAAATCGAAGATCTAAATGAATTTTTATGAGTGCCACAGAACTTGACAGATGTATGCCTATCTGACATCACCCTGACGCCAAATGACTTTGAAAAGGCAATAAATGACATGACCATGCACTCCGCTCCAGGCCCAGACTCATGGAACTCCGTGTTCATCAAGAACTGCAAGAAGGGCTTTTAACATCCTATGGAGAGGAGCATAGACACTGGGGTCGTCCGCAGTTACTAAAAACAACATACATAGCCTCACTCCACAAAAGGGCAGTAAAGCAATAGCAAAGAACTACAGACCAATAGCGCTAACGTCCAATATTCTAAAAATCTTTGAAAGGGTTCTAAGAAGCAAGATATCCACTCATCTTGATACCCATCAATTGCACAACCCAGGGTAGCATGGGTTTAGAGCAGGTCGCTCCTGTCTGTCCCAACTACTGGACCACTACGACAAGGTCCTGGATGCTCTAGAAGACAAACAGAATGCAGATGTTATATACACAGACTTTGCAAAAGCCTTTGACAAGTGTGACTATGGTGCTATAGCACACAAAATGCGTGATAAAGGAATAACAGGAAAAGTTGGTAGATGGATCTATAATTTCCTAACAAGTAGAACACAAAGAGTAGTAGTCAACAGAGTAAAGTCTGAGGCGGCTACTGTGAAAAGCTCTGTTCCACAAGGCACAGTACTCGCTCCCATCCTGTTCCTCATCCTCATATCGGACATAGACAGTGATATAAGCTACAGTGCCATGTCTTCCTTTGCAGATGACACCCGAATCTGTATGACAGTGTCCACCGTTGAAGACACTGCAAGACTCCAAGCAGACATAAACCAAATCTTTAAATGGGCTGCAGAAAACAATATGAAGTTCAATGATGAGAAATTTCAATTACTCAGATTCGGAAAACGTGAAGAAATTAAAATCTCATCGGAGTACAAAACTAATTCCAACCACACAATAGAGCGAAAAACTAATGTCAAAGGCCTGGGAGTGATCATGTCAGAGGATCTCACCTTCAAGGACCATATCAAAGTAGCAATTGCATCTGCTCGAAAAATGACAGGATGGATAATGAGAACCTTCAAAACCAGGGATGCAAAGCCTATGTTGACATTTTACAGATCGCTTGTTCTATCTAGGATGGAATATTGCTGCACACTAACTGCACCTTTCAAGGTGGGTGAAATTGCTGACCCTGAAAATGTGCAGAGAACCTTCATGGCAAGCATAACTGCGATAAACCACTTCAATTACTGGGAACGCTTGAAGTTCCTAAACCTGTACTCTCTAGAACACAGGCGGGAGAGATACATTATATATATACATGGAAAATTCTCGAGGATTAGTACCAAACTTGCACACGAAAATCACTCCCTACGAAAGCAAAAGACTCGGCAGGCGATGTAACATCCCCCAATGAAGAGCAGGGAGCCTCTAGCACGTTGAGGGACAACACAATAAGTGTCAGGGGCCCAAGATTGTTCAACTGCCTCCCAGCATACATCAGGGGATTACCAACAAACCCTGGCTGTCTTCAAGCAGGCACTGGACAGGCACCTAAAGTCGGTACCTGACCAGCCAGGCTGGGGTTCGTACGTTGGACTGCGTGCGGCCAGCAGTAACAGCCTGGTTGATCAGGCTCTGGTCCAACATGAGGCCTGGTCAGAGACCGGGCGCGGGGCGTTGACCCCTGGAATTCTCTCAGGTAAACTCCAGGTAATAACAAACTAAATCAATTTCTCTAGTATTAAGTAGTCTATAAGCCATTAGATTTAGTCTGCTCATAATGCCATGGCATGATAGTGGCTCTCTTTTCACTGCAATTCATAATTGTAATTACAAAATCTCGATGTAAAATTGCAATGAAATAATTTTTTAATTATTATTATATTATCAATGTATTTGAAGATGCTATTTGTTAGCCTTGGGTTGTTTAGTTTCTTTGTTGTGTTATGTTTACTTTGAATTGGAGAATGTTGCTGAAGTTCTGATTTTTTAATTTTGAAGCATTCATCAATATCATAACTATGAGCGAACACTCTGTGACAGTCAACTTAAGTCATTCATCTCCCAGCCCTGGTTGTGTGCGGTGTTAGTGGTGGCCTTTGTTGGACAGGTTGTACATCTTTATACCCTACAATGGCGGACGGGTATAGGTAGAGGGTAAACATGAAGTACTCTTGGGAGCAGTGTACCCGTCAAATGCTGAAGTGATCCTGCCAGCGATTTTGCAAGATGTGCTGTGCATTGAGCATTCTGAACTTTATGGGATTGCACTCACGGGCGCGCAGGATTTTTTAAATTTGCATGCACAGCTGCTTATCATCGGATTGTGGATCAATTCCAGGATCAACGACTGAAGGTCATGACGGGCCTGGAGGTATGTGTCCTTGATGTGTCTTCGCAATACAAGTGGATAAAGTTGTGAAATGTCCCATTCGAGGCGACGGAATGTGATGTGACTGGTGTTATGCAACAATACGGTATATTACATGCTGTAACTGTTGGATGGTGGGGTAACGGGCCATACGCTGGTATGCTCGAAGGGACATACTCTGTGAAGATGACGTTGCATCAACCAATTCCGTCTTATGTCTTAATGGCTGATTTTCACACACAGATTTACGTGACATATGTTGGGCAAGCCCGTACTTGTCGTTTGTGTGGCCTCCAGGGACATTTAGCAGCGGAATGTGTGTTGCGGAAGCAGGCGTTAGGACCGGTGTGGAGGTCGGAGGAAGGACGGAGGTGGAATCAGCTATAAAGACAGAAGGGCAACGAGTGGATGGAGGACATGAGGGTGTGGTGCGGCAGTCTTGGAGTGCGGAGGTGGACCGCATGGAGAACGCGGCGGACGGGGAGGAGGTGGTGCCAATGGAGGCATTGCAGGGGCATAGTATGGCGTCGGATGGTGAGCAGCAGGGATTGCCTGGGAAGAGGCTGAGCTATTGAGAAATTTACGAGAGTTCATACAGGGTGAGCCTCTGTCAATGGAGGAAGTGTCAGATTTGGTGCAAGGGGCATTAGGGACGGTGCATGAGAGTCAGGAAGTGTCTGTTGCTAATGTAACTGTGGTGGAAGCTGAGGTACATAGGGAAGAGGAGATGAAATTACTTGAGGAGAGGGGTGTGTCTAGGAAAAGGCCTGGAGAGGAATCTATGGAGGAATTATTGACAGCTGGCCAACGATCAGGGAAAAAAGTGTGGGCTGACATAGTACTAGGGAAAGGTGCTAAATCGAAGGGTTATGGAGATGTAGGGGAGGCTAAGGAGGGTGGGAGGGGTAGAGGGGAGAGGGACGGTGAGTGGCAACAAGAGAGTACTGAAGCATAAGGGAAAACCTCAGCCTTACATTTCAGGTGTGTAACTATTAACGTTAATGGTCTTAGGAATGAGGTTAAGCGTCAATGGGTGGAGGTTACTTTGAGTAGGTGGAAGGTAGATGTTGTCTTCAGTCAAGAGCATAATTATAGGAAGGGTTCTGATCTTAAGGTTAAGGGGTATAGGATTTTTGCTAGTGATGCTCGGGCTTTGAAGGGAGGGGTTTTGGTAGGCATACATGAGACTAGTCCTTTCAAATTAAAGTCTTGGGAGGACGTTGGTGGATGCATGGTCAGGGTAAATGGGGAGTGAAGTGGGATGCATGGTCAGGGTAAATGGGGAGTGAAGTGGGATGCAGGTGAGTTTTTTGGGAGTGTATATGCCAGCTGTAAGTAATAGGAGGGTGAAGGATGATTTTGTCAATACAGTGGACCCTCGGTTAACGAAATTAATCCGTTCTTAATCTGAATCTTTCGTTATCTGAAACCTTATTTCCCATAAGAAATAATGTAAATACAATTAATTCGTTCCACAAAAAAAAAAAAATCACTCAAAATAAAAAAAAATAACATTTACTTACCTTTATTGAAGAGACTTGCAGGCATCTGGAAGATAGTATAGATGATGATTGGAGCAGGTGTTAGTGGTTGGAAGAGGAATCCCCCTCCAAAAGGACTTCAGGTGACAAGTCCCTCTCTGGGGTTACTTCCCTTCTTGGTCTTTTAATGCCACTAGGACCAGCTTGAGAGTCACTAGACCCCTGCCTGGTGAAGTAGCTGTCCAGAGTCCTCTGTTTCTGGCGACTCTTCAACACTTTTCTGAAGTACAACATGGCTCTGTCACTGAAGTGGTTGCACAGAAGGCTCATTTCAGCTTGCTCAGGGTGGTATCTTTCAACAAATGTCTGCAACTCATTCCACTTTGTACACATCTCCTTAAGCACTGAAGAAGGCACCTCCTTATCTCTCTCTCTCTCTTCCTGTGAAGCAATAACCTCAGCTGTGGTCTGTTGCTGTTCCAGATGAAAACTCTTGCAGCTCTTCAGTTGTTAGCTCTATCCTGTGCTCCTCCACCAACTCTTCCACATCCTCACCACTCACCTCCAACCCCAGGCTGTTCCCCAATTCCACAATATCTTCCACAACATGTTCCACAACAGGCACAGGGTCGTCAGGGTCAGGGTCAGCCTCAAATCCTTCAAAATTCCTCTCTTGGACACAATCCGGCCACAGTGGTCTTCAAGCAGAGTTCAGAGTCCTGGAAGTCACTTCCTCCCAAGCCTTACCTATAAGGCCTATGCAATGCACGATATTGAGGTGTTCTTTCCAGAACTCTCTTAGGGTCAATTCAGAGTCATTGGTCATATTAAAGCACCTCTGAAACAGTGCTTTGGTGTACAGTTTCTTGAAGTTGGAAATGACCTGCTGGTCCATGGGCTGGAGGAGAGGAGTGGTGTTAGGAGGCAAGAACTTCACTCTGATGAAATTTATGTTGTCAGGCAACAACTCTTGCAAGTAGTGAGGATGAGCAGGAGCATTGTCCAGTAGCAGAAGGCACTTGAGTGACAATTTCTTTTCCAGGAGGTATTTCTTCACACTAGGGCCAAACACTCCAGTCAACCATTCCTTGAAAATCTCCGTAGTGACCCATGCCTTGGTGTTAGCATTCCAATGCACACACAATTTATTCTTGTCAACACCGTGTTTCCTGAAGGGTCTGGGATTTTCATAGTGATGCACCAGTAAAGGCTTCACTTTAAAATCACCACTGGCATTGGCACAAAACATAAGAGTTAGCCTGTCTTTCATAGGCTTGTGTCCTGGCTGTGCCTTTTCCTCCTGAGTAATGTAGGTCCTGTTGGGCATTTTCTTCCAAAACAGGCCTGTTTCATCACAATTAAACACTTGTTGGGGGAGGAATTGTTCAGCCTCTACGAACCCCTTGAATTCGTGCACAAATTTTTCAGCTGCACGTTTGTCTGAGCTGGCTGCCTCACCATGCCTCACAACATTGTGTATGCCACTACGTTTCTTAAACTTCTCAAACCAGCCTTTGCTGGCTTTAAAATCACTCTCCTCACCACTGGTTCCAGGCATTGTCTTCACAAGATCTGCGTGCAACTTCCTTGCCTTTTCACAAATTATCGCCATAGAAATACTATCACCCGCTCTCTGTTTTTCATGGATCCACACCAACAACAACTTCTCAACCTCATCCACTGTTTTCGATCTTTGTTTTGTTAACAAATTAACCCCTTTTGCAACATTAGCTTCCTTGATCTCATTTCTCTGTGCCAGGATAGTGCCGATAGTGGATGGAGTTTTCTTGTACATCCTGGCAAGATCACTCAGACGTACACCACTCTCATATTTTTCTATGATTTCCTTCTTCAGTTCGATGGTGTTCCTCACTCTCTTTACCACAGGGGTGCCACTAGGAAGCTTCTTTTGACCCATGGTGACTTATTTCACAGTGGCAATAACTAAACCACCAAAAAAGACACCAAATATATTGTGAATCTTTGAAAGAGCGCGCTAGGTAATGTTCTCTCAATGGTAAACAATGCTTCACTGGCGTCCTGCGCTTGCGCGGAGCAGGCGGACACGTCTAATACCTTTCGGTAACCGAGGAATTTTTCGCTAACTGATTACGAAAAAAGCTTTCGTTTTCCGAAATTTTCGTTAACGGGACCTTTCGTTAACCGAGGGTCCACTGTAATGAGTTGGTGTATGCTGTCCGAGGATTGGCCCAGGTTTCCATTATTGTGGGTGACTGGAATAGGGTGATTATGGTCAAGGATGTGGAGCTGCGGGGGGGCGGTGGGTGTGTGTTGGAGTCATTAAGGGGCGTGTTGGGTGTGGTGGGGTGGTTGATGTGGTGGGAGGTAGGGGAGATTTGGTTGACTACACTTTTGTGAGGAACAATTACGCGGCTAGGCTTGATAGAATATATGTGTCGAGGTTAGTTGAGGTTAGGAAGGTGGATTGTGTGGACATGTGCTTTTCGGATCATAGAGGGGTTTTGTTTGAAGGAGGATGGGAAGGAGTGGTGCGTGTTTATAAGAGTTATTGGAAATTGAATACAAGGTTGTTGGAAAGAGAAGGTGGGAGTGAGCTTTTTGATGAATGGTGGGGGATGGTGTGGAAGGAGGGGCAGGGAATGCGGGATGGGATTGTACGATGGTGGATGGAGACTGGAAAGGAGGAAATCCGGAAGTTTTATGGCTGGGTTGCAAGGAATGAATATAGGAGTAGGTATGGGTATCAGAGGTTTTGGAAGGGTTGTTGATGGATTATCAGGTTGGGGATTGGGGCGGAAGAGGTAGGGCAGAGGTTGTGGACTTGAGAGGAAGGTTAAGGGATTTGCAAGAGGAAAGGTTTCAGGCTTTACGGGTTAGGAGTGGAATGGAGCAGGTTTTGTGGGGTGACAAGGTATTGAAAGTGGTATTAAGGAATTTTCAGATGTGTAGGAGGGGGATGTTGATATCGTCGCTGAAGGTAGAGGGGGGGGTGGAAGGGTATCAGGAGAGGAGGGTGTTGCGAACGACGGAGGGTATGGGGGTATGCTGAAGGATGGTTTCGTGTTCAATATCAGACAGGAAAGGTGCATCAGATGGAGCGGGATAAGTTATTGAAGGGTATAGGTAGGTTGTTGAGTGTGGAGGAGGGGAGGGAATGTGGGAAGGTGATCTTGGAGGAGGAGGTGAGAGAGGCTGTGATGGGGTTGAGGTTGGGGAAATCACCAGGAGTAGATGGGTTGCCGAGTGATTTGTATGTGACTCATTGGGAGGCTTTGAAACGGGTTTTAGTTTGGTTGTTTAATGGGTTGTGGGAGGAAGGTTTTATGGGTGAATCAATGAGGACTGGGGTGATTGTTTTGGTGGCAAAGGGAGATTCACCTGTAGGTTTAAGGGATTATAGAGGTTTGGCTTTGTTAACTGCTGACTATAAAATTTTCGCGAAAATATTGGCAAATAGAATTAAGAGACGTTTAGGGGGCGTTTTGCATGGAGGACAATTTGGGGGAAGGAGTATTCAAACAGGGCATAGGCATATTAAACAGTTTGTTGAAAATAGCGAGGAGGGGAGGGGGAGGTTTAGGTTTGGATTGGCAGAGGGCATATGATAGGGTAGATAGAGACATATTGTTGGAAGTGTTGGGGAGACAAGGTTTTGGGGACGAGGTGGTGAGATGGGTGGGGACGCTGTATGCAGGTGCTTTGATAAGGGTGCAGATTAATGGGAAGGCTGGAGGTGTGGTGGAAATGAAGAAGGGTTTGCGGCAGGGTTGTCCTCTGTCGCAGATTCTTTTTGCTCTTTTACAGGATCCATTTTATAAATTAGTGGAGAAAGAGTTGGGGGAGGTAGCTGCGGGTGTGGAGGAGGTGGGGGGGATAGTTGGTTACGTTGATGATACAATGAATTTTGGTAGCAAGGAATGGCAATTGGGTAGGTTGAATGATTTGGTAGAATGGTTTGGAGCAGGGACAGGGATGAGAGTCAACAGGGTAAAATCAAAATTATTGGAGGTAGGTAACTGGTGTGACAGTACGTTGGGGTTAAGAAGAGGTTGGAGCTGTGTGGATATGATTAAAAGTTGTGGTATGTTTTTTATTGCTGATGCAGTTTGGGCGAGGGAGGTGAACTCCAGGACAGCGGTAGATGGGGCTATTGGGAGGATGAGAGGTTGGGGAGTGGGGGAGGTTACCTTATTGCAGAGAGTCATAGTTGTTAATGTATTGGTATATAGTAAATTGTGGTTCCGGGCGGTTGTGTATCCCTTATTAGAGGTGGACGTGAGGAGATTGTTGGGTCAAGTACTAAGTTTTATATGGGGGCATAGGAGGCACTGGGTAAGCAGAGAGGTTGTGGAAACACAAAGGAGGTGGGGGGTCTGGGGATGATACCATTTAGATGTATGTTGCGTAGCGTTTTCGTGAAGAATGAATTTTTGTGGAGAGGGGAGTTGGGGGTCGACAGGTGGGGTTGGTAATGAAGGGGGTACGAAGATGGTGGGAGGGGAAAGACATCCTGTTGTGTGAAGTGATAGTGAGGGGTTTAATGGTGATGAGGGAGCCTGGTAAGAGTAGGGTTAAAAGATTGGATAGGATGGGGTTGGAGGGGAGGGTAGTGCAGGGGAGTGGGGTTTATCCTCTGTATGATTAGGTAAGTATTTGGACGTGGTTACATAAATTAAAATTGAAACCAAGAGTACGGGAGACAGGGTATAGGTTTTTGCAGGGATGTTTAGCTTCAAAAGCGCAATTATTTATTATGGGAGTCGTATATGATGGGGTATGTAGTAGGTGTGAGGAAATGGAAACGGCGTATCACGTTATCTATTTTTGTAGTGATTTGCAGGGGGTGAGGGAATGGTTTGGGGGGTGTCTACCTGGAGAGAATTCCAGGGGTCAACGCCCCCGCAGCCCGGTCTGTGACCAGGCCTCCTGTTGGACCAGAGCCTGATCAACCAGGCTGTTACTGCTGGCCGCACGCAGTCCAACGTACGAACCACAGCCCGGCTGATCAGGTACCAACTTGAGGTGCCTGTCCAGTGCCTGCTTGAAGACAGCCAGGGGCTTGTTGGTAATCCCCCTGATGTATGCTGGGAGGCAGTTGAACAATCTTGGGCCCCTGACACTTATTGTGTTGTCCCTCAACGTGCTAGTGGCACCCCTGCTCTTCATTGGGGGGATGTTACATCGCCTGCCGAGTCTTTTGCTTTCGTAGGGAGTGATTTTTGTGTGCAAGTTTGGTACTAAGCCCTCGAGAATTTTCCATGTGTATATAATAATGTATCTCTCCCGCCTGCGTTCTAGAGAGTACAGGTTTAGGAACTTCAAGCGTTCCCAGTAGTTGAGGTGGTTTATCGCACTTATGCGTGCGGTGAAGGTTCTCTGCACAATTTCAAGGTCAGCAGTTTCACCCGCCATGAAAGGGCAGTTAGTGTGCAGCAATATTCCAGCCTAGATAGAACAAACAATCTGTACAGTGTCAACATGGGCTTGGCATCCCTGGTTTTGAAGGTTCTCATTATCCATCCTGTCATTTTTCGAGCAGATGTAATTGCTACATTGTTATGGTCCTTGAAGGTGAGATCCTCTGACATGATCACTCCCAGGTCTTTGACATTAGTTTTTCGCTCTATTGTGTGGTTGGAATTAGTTTTGTACTCCGATGAGATTTTAATTTCTTCACGTTTTCCGTATCTGAGTAATTGAAATTTCTCATCATTGAACTTCATATTGTTTTCTGCAGCCCATTTAAAGATTTGGTTTATGTCTGCTTGGAGTCTTGCAGTGTCTTCAACGGTGGACACTGTCATACAGATTCGGGTGTCATCTGCAAAGGAAGACACAGCACTGTGGCTTATATCCCTGTCAATGTCTGATATGAGGATGAGGAATAGGATGGGAGCAAGTACTGTGCCTTGTGGAACAGAGCTTTTCACAGTAGCTGCCTCAGACTTTACTCTGTTGACTACTACACTTTGTGTTCTACATGTTAGGAAATTATAGATCCATCTACCAACTTTTCCTGTTATTCCTTTATCACGCATTTTGTGTGCTATTACACCATGGTCACACTTGTCAAAGGCTTTTGCAAAATCTGTGTATATAACATCTGCATTCTGTTTATCTTCTAGAGCATCCAGGACCTTGTCGTAGTGGTCCAGTAGTTGGGACAGACAGGAGCGGGGACAGGTTTCTGTTTTAAGGGCTTTGAGTTTGGACTTGGGTCAGTTTTCGGACAGCACACGTAGGAGTTTATCATATTTGGTTTTGGATTATATATTTTTGTCTTGGTGTCTCAGGGATAAGGGGGGAGGGAGCGTATAGGGGCATTGAGAGTGGCTTTTTTAGGACTAAGTGTAGGAATAAGACTTTATATGGTAGAGCGAGGGAGGGGGCTTTTTCTCAGGCGTACAGGGACATGACGGTGTATAGTTTAAGGGGTGAGGGGAGGGATAAGGTTGGAGGGTATGGAGGAGGGGTTGGGTGAGGGTGGTGTCGAAGTTAGGTGGGGGACGGGCATGAGGGGATTGGATGGGATGGGATGGGAGGGGTAGGGGTTCAGTTAATGGGACGTCAGGTGGAGGGGTTGTTTTTTCAACGGGTTATAGACCGAGGTGCTTTTGCTTCGGAATTGTCTGTCTAAATGTTAATGGTGTAGTGTAGGGTGTAAACGTAAGGGGGTCTTAGGTGGACCTCAGGTTATGGTATTTTCTTGGAACGATTACAGGATGATAATTTATTACACGTTTTCATATTATTGTTTTTGTGTGTGGTACTAACTTTTTCTTTATGTGATGGGCATAGATATGAGGGGTTGCCCATGAGTAACATGTAAGGATAAGCTTTTTGTGTGTTAATGAATGCATTCTTTAGAGTGGTAGGATGGTGTTGTTCTTATATGTTGTATAATGATATTATTGGTTATTCTTAGCAATGGCCTCATGTTATGAGGTCGGAATGGTGTAATATGGTGTGAGGTTTGTTATGTGCGGTTGGGTAGCACATATTTTTATGTTTATTTGTTTAAATATGTGTGTGCGTGTGGAGAATGATTTGGGGTATGGTTGTTAATAGGGTTGGGGTAAAAGGGGGGGGATGTGTTGGGAGGGGTTTTGTGGTTGGTGTTATTTGTTGATTTAATTGGGGAAAGGGTTTTAATTTTATAATCTGACATGTTATTTATGTTTGTAATGTTTTTGTGTATCATTGCAAAAGTACATATAATTATTAGGTTTTTGGGTTCTGGAATGTATTGTTTTTTTGTTTGTTTTATGTAATCCATTGTTGGATTGATGCATATTGTTAGTTAAGTTGATGTGTGTAGATGTGGTTGATGGTATGTTGGGTATGTGTGTAGTTTGAGTGGTGACGAGGCGGTGGGTTGAGACTTATACCTTGCTGTTGGTACAGAGGAATATACACTTAGGTTTATGTTTGGGTGCCCAATAGGTGTTATTGGAGCTTTAATGCAATGAGTTTGGGGTTTTTGATATGTGGTTATGTATGTCAAAGTTTTTGTAAGGCGTACTTGTTTATTGGTGTGGAAAACATTGTATTTGTATATGTTATCAATATAACAAAAAAAAAAAAAAACTTGAGTCATGGTGTAAGGTTTGTCAGGAAACAGGACACATGTTTCTTGACGCGGGTCTTAAGTCATATGATGACCCATAGTTTCAGAGATGTGATAATATAATAATAATAATAAAATACTATAATAATATTTTGATTTCATTGCAAGTTTACATCGAGTTTTTGTAATTACAATTATGAAATGAAGTGCAATGAGCCACTATCATGCCATGGCATTATGGGCAGACTAAATCTAATGGCTTATAGACTACTTAATACTAGAGAAATTGATTAAGTTTGTTATAGTTAAACATTTGCTCATAACAGTTAATAAATGTACTCAAATTACAATCTGAGGATATTACATTGTGACAAGTGTTTTGTAGGATGGTTATATTAATAGTAAATATTGAAATTATTTAATAGGAATATAACACTGAGCATTGGTTAAAAGTAGTTTACAGTATGAGTAATTAAAATAACAATTTAAAAATAAAAAGACATATACAATGATGTAGTTGCTTCTAACTAGTGAAAGCACTTAAATGAGATAGATGAGCAAAACATACACTACACGTAGGGTTTTGGTTTAGACATTGTGTTTAATCAGTCAAAAGGGTATATTTGGAAGTTAAAAACTCAGATGAATTATAGGGATGTTAGGAAGTATTTCTTCAGCCTTAGAACTGTCATGAAGTGGAACAATCTGGAGAGAGAAGTAATAGAGGCGGGATCCATACATAAGAAGAAGCACAATCAGGCTCTTGGAACCGGAAAAGAGTGGACCTAGTAGAGTCCAGCAAAGAGGCGGGGCCAGGAGCTATGACTCTACCCCTGCAGCCACATATAGTGGACTACGTACATACAGGTTACTTAAGGCTCCTTGTATCATTATTTCATATAATTAAGACATGTGAATGTCCCAGTATAGTAAGTAAATGAGTAAGTAATTTATAATTTAAAAAATAAGATACTTTATTTCAGCTTCACACGGCGAGGATCTGGGTTCGATTCCCAGCGTGGGTAGAAACATTCGGGGTGTTTCTTTACACCGGTTGTCTATGTTCACCCATCAGTAAAATGGGTACCTGGGTGTTAGTCGACTGGTGTGGGTCGCATCCTGGGACAATATTGACATAATTTGCCCGAAATGCTCAGCATAACAAGCGGCTTTCTATATAGTAGTATGTCATTGATGTCAGCTAGGCCTGTATACCTTGTACATGTACTTGTAGTAAATAAGATAATAATAATATTATTATTATTTTTTTTTCAACAAGTCGGCCGTCTCCCACATCGGCCGATTCCCACCAAGGCAGGGTGGCCCGAAAAACCAAAACTTTCATCATCACTCACTCCATCACTGCTTTTCCAGAGGGGTGCTTTACACTACAGTTATAAAACTGCTACATTAACACCCCTCCTTCAGAGTGCAGACACTGTACTTCCCATCTCCAGGACTCAAGTCCGGCCTGCCGGTTTCCCTGAATCCCTTCATAAATGTTACTTTGCTCACACTGCAACAGCACATCAAGTATTAAAAACCATTTGTCTCCATTCACTCCCATCAAATACGCTCACGCATGCTTGCTGGAAGTCCAAGCCCCTCGCACACAAAACCTCCTTTACCCCTCCCTCCAACCTTTCCTAGGCCGACCCCTACCCTGCCTTCCCTCCACTACAGCTTTATACACTCTCAAAGTCATTCTGTTTCGTTCCATTCTCTCTACATGTCCAAACCACCTCAACAACCCCTCCTCAGCTCTCTGGATAATAGTTTTTGTAATCCTGCACCTCCTCCTAATTTCCAAACTCCGAATTCTCTGCATTATATTCACACCACACATTGACCTCAGACATGACATCTCCACTGCCTCCAGCCTTCTCCTCGTTGCAACATTCATCACCCATGCTTCACACCCATATAAGAGTGTTGGTATAACTATACTCTCATAAATTCCCCTCTTTACTTCCATGGACAAAGTTCTTTGTCTCCACAGACTCCGAAGTGCACCACTCACCCTTTTCCCCTCATCAATTCCATGATTCACCTCATCCTTCATAGACCCATCTGCTGATATGTCCACTCCTAAATATCTGAATACATTCACCTCCTCCATACTCTCTCCCTCCAATCTGATATCCAATCTTTCGTCACCTAATCTTTTTGTTATCCTCCTCACCTTACTCTTTCCTATATTCACTTTCAATTTTCTTCTTTTACATACCCTACCAAATTCATCCACCAACCTCTGCAACTTCACCTCAGAATCTCCCAAAAGCACAGTGTCATCAGCAAAAAGCAACTGTGACAACTCCCACTTTGTATTTGATTCTTTATCTTTTAACCCCCACACCTCTTGCCGAGACCCTCGCATTCACTTCTCTTACAACCCTATCTATAAATATATTGAACAACCATGGTGACATCACACATCCTTGTCTAAGGCCTACTTTTACTGGGAAATAATCTCCCTCTCTTCTACACACTCTAACCTGAGCCTCACTATCCTCATAAAAACTCTTCACTGCTTTCAGTAACCTACCTCCTATTCCATACACCTGCAACATCTGCGACATTGCCCCTCTATCCACCCTATCATATGCCTTTTCCAAATCCATAAATGCCACAAAAACGTCTTTACCCTTATCTAAATACTGTACACCTATATGTTTCACTGTAAACACTTGATCTACACCCCCCTACCTTTCCTAAAGGCCATTTGTTCAACTGCTATCCTGCTCTCCGTCTTACTTTTAATTCTTTAATTTCGCTGCCCGACCTTGGTCGTGGGTGGGTGTGCTGGCAAGGGTCTCTGGTGGACAGTGGACACAACCTTTAGTTTCAAAATGGTGGCAACATACCGGAGGCGGATAAACACTGTGTATCGAGCTGCTGGTTGGAGCCATCTACCCGTCTAATGCAGACATATTACTGCATGCTATTCTCCGAGACGCTTATGGGATACCCACGGAGGATTTATATGGCGTATCGCTAAATGGAGCCACTAGGATGTTTGTGAAATTTGTGACTAGTGGAGCATACGAACGAGTGGTTGATGCTTACCAGGAACAGAGAATGGTAATTTCTGAAGGCTTGTAGGTGAGGTTACGGGATGTTTCAGCGATGTATACTTGGATAAGAATATGTAACTTACCTTTTGAGGCTGATGCAGTTGATGTGAAGCAGATCTTTCAGGCATATTGTGTGGTACATGCTAATAACATCAAGAGGTGGGCCCAGGGTGCCTATGCTGGTATGCTGGAAGGGTCGTTTAGTCTCAAGATGTCATTGAGGAGACCAATACCATTGTATGTTCTCATGCCAGACTTCCGAATGCAAGTCTATGTTACGTATGTTGGGCAGGTGCGAACGTGTAGGCTTTGTGGGCAGCCGGGACATATTGCAATGGCGTGTGACCGACGGGGGCCACCCACCCAGCATCAACATGGTGCTGCGATGCAGGAACAAGGGGAGACGGCATTGATGAATGTGGGCGTACACCGACAGGAGACGGTGTCCAAGAGTGAGCAGATTAGTATACTGGCAAGTGGAGTGACGTCTTGGAGGAAGAAGCGGTGGTGGTAGTGTCTCTGCCACCGGTGTTGCAGCCGGATGAGGTCCTTGGCTCCCTGGATCGTGAAGTGCAGGGGGTGGATGATGTATTGCCCAACTTATTGGGACCTCTCATGGATGATTTGCAGAGGATGCTTGATAGCCCGGTGCCGGTGGTGGCCGACTATGTGGAGGGTGACTTACCAGAGTTGGTGGCAAGGCTGGGTGAAGTGCTGAATGGGTATGTAAGTAAGGAGGAAGGTGATGGCAAGGATGTTCAGGTGCAGGTGTGTGTGGTTGAGGCAGAGGTACATAGGGGCGTGTCGGATTTGAGTGGTGAGGAATCAGGCGAGTCCTGCAAGAGATCCAGTGGATCAGTGGAGGATGACGTGTTGACGCCAGGTCAGAGGACCGACAAGAAAGTATGAGCAGATGTGGCTAAGGGCGGGGTTAAGGGTAAAGTCATGGATAAAGAAGGTGGGGGTTATGGTGGGGGAGGACCAGTGATGAAGTTGGGTGGGTCTAGATTGGTGAAGCATTGTGGGAAGCCTCCGATGAAACCTTCAAGTGTCTCAGTATGAACGTTAACGGCCTTCGGGCGGAGGTTAAAAGGTTATGGGTGGAATCAACTTCACGGAGAGAGGGGATTGATGTATGCATCTTACACTAACACAATTTTAAGTGTGGTAGGGAATTGTTGCTAAGGGGTTACAATTTATAAACGGGGAGTTCTGTGAATCTCAAGGGTGGGGTGTTGGAGGGCATTAGGGAGACCAGCCCTTTTTGTATGAGGTCCTGGGAGAAGGTGGGGGATGGGAGGATTATGAGGGTTGATGGGGTATGGGGAGATATACCTATTAGTTTCATTGGGGTTTATATGCCTGCAGCCAACACAAGGAGTGTGAAGGAAGCTTTTGTGCGGGATTTTTTAGTATATGCTTTAAGGGGATTGGCAGAGGTGGTAATAGTATGACTCACGAAATCATAATGACACGATTGCAAACAAACCATACCACGGGTGGGGTTCGAACCCGCGGTCACAGAGTCTCAAAACTCCAGACCGTTGCGTAAGCCACTGGGCCAGCTAGCTTCAATAAGATTCATCTAACTAGGTATATTTCTAAACCATAGGAAGGTTAGTATAGGCACCACTGTGTCCACAAATGCAAGTTTTTACAGACGAATCTCCCGCTAGCATGGCCGTGACGAACTCTAGCTCAAGTCCCCCTCAAAGCCGTCAACATGACTCACGAAATCGTAATGACACGATTGCAAACAAACCATACCACGAGTGGGGTTCGAACCCGCGGTCACAGAGTCTCAAAACTCCAGACCGTTGCGTAAGCCACTGGGCCAGCTAGCTTCAATAAGATTCATCCAACTAGGTATATATCTACACCATAGGAAGGTTAGCATAGGCACCACTGTGTCCACAAATGCAAGTTTGATGGCTTTGAGGAGACTTGAGCTAGAGTTCGTCACGGCCATGCTAGCTGGAGATTAGTCTGTAAAAACTTGCATTTGTTGACACAGTGGTGCCTATGCTAACCTTCCTATGGTGTAGAAATATACCTAGTTGGATGAATCTTATTGAAAGCTGGCCCAGTGGCTAGCGATGGTCTGGAGTTTTGAGACTCTGTGACCGTGGGTTCGAACCCCACCTGTGGTATGGTTTGTGGTAATAGTAGCTGGCGATTGGAACTTTATTATTCGGAAGCGTGACACAGAGCCTCGGGGTCGGGATGTGAACTTGCAGTATTGAGGGATGTGTTGAGAGCGGTAGGAGTCAAGGATGTGGTTGATGGGAGGAAGCTTTGGTGGGGCATACATTTTTAGGAGAGGATATGCGGCACATCTGTATAGGGTTTATGTAGCATCAAGTATAAGCGTAGGGGACGTGCATCTTCTCAATGTTGGGGTTTCAGATCACTGTGGTGTAGTGGCAGTGTTAAGCTGGGATAGGGCTGTCAAGTTTTATCCAGGTCATTGGAAATTGAATATAGAAACTTGTCTGGGACTGCCCCCTTGTAAGCTGCACTCTGGGCAAGCACTGTTGACACCGACACTCTGAGACACCTCTCAGACTTACAAGTGGCTATGGTACAAATTTCTAGCTAATTGCAGTAAGGGGAATCCCACACTGCCTACACAATACTGGAAGGGGGTTTACTTACTTGAATTAAAAAGGGTGGCTATGTGTCCTGGTCTTCCTTATATATAACCCCTCCTAACACCATGTGCAGTGGAGAAACTTTGTCTGCAAAAGATGGGGTAATTAGTGTCCTGCCTGCACCTCAGAGTTCCCTGGTTCCTAGGATATCCCTTGAGTAATATATGCAGTAAGTAACACTAGCTTCCAGACTTGAACTTAAGAGACGACGGTGGTACATACCAACACAAAGGCGTCCGTCTGCTTAAGACCCACAGATAACTTCACTAACGTTTTCCCCAGAAAACTGGCCAGATACTGAGAGAAAGAAAGCCTAGTCTTACTGTAATTGGTCTGGATGGAGGCAGATTTCCACGGTACTTTGGGATCTCCTCCAGGGCCCCAGGACAGATGTTGGGTCACGTGGGTGGGTGCTGCTTGATCTCAGCACGTCTTGTTCTGTCGAAGTCTGGTCTGGTAAGAACGTAGGTCATGATTC
>WNWK01016019.1:0-46146 GCA_009830355.1 Cherax destructor
CCACCCCCTCCCAGCACGTTCCCCACCCCCTTCCCAGCACAGTGTATCCCACCACCCTTCCCACATCATCCCCACCCCTTCCCAGCACCAGTGTATCCCCCACCCTTCCCAGCACCAGTGTATCCCACACCCTTCCCAGCACCAGGTATCCCACCACCCCTTCCCAGCACCAGTGTATCCCCCACCCTTCCCGCACTCAGTTCACCACCCTTCCCGCATCAGTGTCCACCCCCCTTCCCAGCTCAGTTATCCACACCCCCTTCCCAGCCCAGTGTCACCCACCCCCTTCCCAGCCAGTGTATCCCACCACCCCTTCCCCACGTGTATCCCCACCCTTCCAGCAACAGTGTATCCCCCACCCTTCCCAGCATCAGATCCCCACCACCCTTCCCGCACAGTGTATCCCACCACCCCTTCCAGCACATTATCCCACCACCTTCCCAGCATCAGTGTATCCCACACCCTTCCCAGCATCAGTGTATCCCACCACCCTTCCCAGCACTGTACCCACCCACCCTTCCCAGCACCAGTGTATCCACCACCCTTTCCCTTCCCACACCCTCAGCCAATCTCCACTTGTCCCATTTCTCCTCCCCTTCCCAGCACCATGTACCACCCTCCATCAGTCCCACCACCTTCCCACATTCCACCCTTCCCCATCAGTGTATCCCCCACCTTCCCGCATCATTTCCCACCCCCCTTCCCAGATAGTGTATCCCACACCTTCCGCCACCACCTTCCAGCCATTTCCCCCTTGCCGGTGTTCCCACCTTCAAGTATCCCCCTTCCCAGCACCAGTGTATCCCACCCCCTTCCCAGCACTACCACCACCCTTCCAGCACAGTGTTCCACACCCTTCCGATCAGTGTATCACCTTCCCGCACCGTGACCCTTCACCACCCTTCCCAGCCAGGTTCCACCACCTTCCAGCACAGTGTTCCACCCTTCCCAGCACAGATCACCACCTTCCCGCACCATTTCCCACCTTCCCAGCATCAGTGTATCCCCCACCTTCCCAGCATCAGTGTATCCACCACCCTTCCCAGCATCGTATATCCACCACCCTTCCCAGCATCAGTGTATCCACCACCCTTCCCAGCACAGTGTACCACCACCCTTCCCAGCACCAGTGTATCCACCCCCCTTCCCAGCATCATGTATCCCACCACCTTCCCAGCATCAGTGTATCCACCACCCTTCCAGCATCAGTGTATCCCACCACCCCTTCCCAGCATCAGTGTATCCACCACCCTTCCCAGCATCAGTGTATCCACCCCTTCCGCATCATATCCCCCTTCCCAGCATCAGTGTATCCCACCACCCCTTCCCAGCACAGTGTATCCCACCACCTTCCCAGCATCAGTGTATCCCACCACCCCTTCCCAGCATCAGTTATCCCACCACCCTTCCCAGCATCAGGTATCCACCACCCCTTCCAGCATCAGTGTATCCCACCACCCTTCCCAGCATCATGTATCCACCACCCTTCCCAGCATCAGTGTATCCCACCACCCCTTCCCAGCACCAGTGTATCCACACCCTTCCAGCATCAGTGTATCCCACCACCCCTTCCCGCACAGTGTACCCACCACCCCTTCCCAGCATCAGTGTATCCCACCACCCTTCCCAGCACAGTGTATCCCACCACCCTTCCAGCATCAGTGTATCCCCCCCTTCCCAGACCAGTGTATCCACCACCCTTCCCAGCATCAGTGTTCCACCACCCTTCCCAGCACAGTGTATCCACCACCCTTCCCAGCATCAGTGTATCCCACCACCCTTCCCAGCATCATGTATCCACCACCCCTTCCCAGCATCAGTGTTCCCACCCCTTCCCACATGTATCCCACCCCTTCCCAGCACAGTGTATCCACCACCCTTCCCAGCACCGTGTCCCACCACCCTTCCCAGCATCAGTGTATCCACCACCCTTCCCAGCATCAGTACCCCACCACCCTTCCACAGTGTTCCACCACCTTCCAGCACAGTGTATCCACCACCCTTCCCAGCATCAGTGTATCCCACCACCCCTTCCCAGCATCAGTGTATCCCACCACCCTTCCCAGCATCAGTGTATCCCACCACCCTTCCCAGCACCAGTGTATCCCACCACCCCTTCCCAGCATCAGTGTATCCCACCACCCCTTCCCAGCATCAGTGTATCCCACCACCCCTTCCCAGCACCAGTGTATCCCACCACCCCTTCCCAGCACCAGTGTATCCACCACCCCTTCCCAGCATCAGTGTATCCCACCACCCTTCCCAGCATCAGTGTATCCACCACCCTTCCCAGCATCAGTGTATCCCACCACCCTTCCCAGCATCAGTGTATCCCACCACCCTTCCCAGCATCAGTGTATCCCACCACCCCCTCTTCCCACCTTCCAGCACCAGTGTATCCCACCACCCTTCCCAGCACAGTGTTCCCACCACCCTTCCCAGCACAGTGTATCCCACCACCCCTTCCCAGCACAGTGTATCCCACCACCCTTCCCAGCATCAGTGTATCCCACCACCCTTCCCAGCATCAGTGTATCCCACCACCCCTTCCCAGCATCAGTGTATCCCACCACCCCTTCCCAGCACCAGTGTATCCCACCACCCCTTCCCAGCATCAGTGTATCCCACCACCCTTCCCAGCACCAGTGTATCCCACCACCCTTCCCAGCATCAGTGTATCCCACCACCCCTTCCCAGCACAGTGTATCCCACCACCCTTCCCAGCACAGTGTATCCACCACCCTTCCCAGCATCAGTGTATCCCACCACCTTTCCCAGCATCAGTGTATCCACCACCCTTCCCAGCATCAATGTATCCACACCCCTTCCCAGCATCAGTGTATCCCACCACCCTTCCCAGCATCAGTGTATCCCACCACCCCTTCCCAGCACCAGTGTATCCCACCACCCCTTCCCAGCATCAGTGTATCCCACCACCCTTCCCAGCATCCCGTGTATCCCACCACCTTCCCAGCATCAGTGTATCCCACCACCCTTCCCAGCACCAGTGTATCCCACCACCCTTCCCAGCATCAGTGTCACCACCCCCTTCCCAGCACCAGTGTAGCCCACCACCCTTCCCAGCATCAGTGTATCCACCACCCTTCCCAGCACCAGTGTATCCACCACCCCTTCCCTAGTCACCAGTATGTACCGGACATTTAATTACCTTTTCAAAAACTACAATGGTACCTACTGACACCATTAACAATACATTAACAATGTTAATAATACTATTAACATACCTTAAAATAAAACTAATAATGACCATTAAAAAACCATTAACAATACATTAACAATACATTAACAATACATTAAAATACCATTAAAATACAATTAACAATACTATTAACAATACATTAACAATACCATTAACAATAATTATTAACAATACAATTAACAATACCATTAACAATACCATTAACAATACCATTAATAATACCATTAACAATACTATTAACAATACCATTAACAATACCATTAACAATACCATTAACAATACCATTAACAATACCATTAACAATACAATTAACAATACTATTAACAATACTATTAACAATACCATTAATAATACCATTAACAATAATATTAACAATACTATTAACAATACTATTAACAATACAATTATCAATACTATTAGCAATACCATTAACAAATACCATTAACAATACCATTAACAATATTATTAACAATACAATTAACAATACCATTAACAATACCATTAACAATACCATTAACAATACCATTAACAATACCATTAACAATACTATTAACAATTCCAATAACAATACCATTAACAATACCATTAACAGTACCATTTACAGTACCAATAACAATACCATTAACAATACCATTAACAATACCATTAACAATACCATTAACAATACCATTAACAATACTATTAACAATTCCAATAACAATACCATTAACAATACCATTAACAGTACCATTTACAGTACCAATAACAATACCATTAAAATACCATTAACAATACCATTAACAATACCATCATCTGGAATGAACAGCCCGATGAAATGAGGCTCTATTTAGTTATTGAATGTAAAACAATATCTTTTTATTGAATAAAACTGGCAAAGATCTGCTCTGCAATCAGTAACAACACGAACTTTCTCTCTGAAAAAGAGATAAAAGTTTGAAGCTGATCAGAAGAGACATTCTCAAATTTTTTAACACTGATTCCAGTGACTCCAAGATTTATACAAAATACATTAGTGCTTCAGACAAATTTTCCTGCACACTAATGAATATTTTCCTGGGAATAAGATGCATCAGTCTTGAAATATTTAAAAAAATCAGAAAAGGAAGAGACAAATATATTTAACGTGATTTAAATGGAGTCAAAATTCCACAATATTTTTACAAATAAAATTGATTGATGTGCACCTCTACTCACTTGAATTTCAACCCTTGCCAGTATAAAACTAGAGGGAAATGGAAAGTATTGAAACTATTCCTTGACGCAGTAATGGGTCCTACAAATTTGGTCATAGGAAACTTGCACGTGCTAATTGTTGCCAGAATATTGCTCTAGTTATCGTACTCGATCGTTGAAAATTTGATGAAGTTTTCTCAGTGTGGGGGGGGGGGGTTAAACCTTGACAACCACACGAAGGTTGATCCTCGGGAATACCTAATTATTACATGGCCTGATGGAGACACGATGACTTTTATTAATAACTTTTTTTCTGCAAGATTAAGGAAATTATAAAATAAAGAATTAAAATACTCTGTTTTAAACTATTAATATTTAAGGCTTTATGAAGTATTTAATATGTTAAAGAAATCTCTCAAGACTTAAATTGTATAAGTCAAGTGTTTGTGACCAAAGCGAGTGAAAAATAAATAGGACGCTATTGAACTGTTTTTGAGATATCCACTAAAACATTTACCTATGAAGACAAAACAATGTGAAAAAAAATTATATTTTATAATGAATTTCACATATAGGGGAGAATATTATGCATATGCAAAGTGCTTGATTTGCCTGTACTGCAGGCTTTGCCAGCTAGTACTGCAGGCTTTGCCAACTAGTACTGCAGGCTTTGCCAACTAGTACTGCAGGCTTTGCCAACTAGTACTGCAGGCTTTGCCAACTAGTACTGCAGGCTTTGCCAACTAGTACTGCAGGCTTTGCCAACTAGTACTGCAGGCTTTGCCAACTAGTACTGCAGGCTTTGCCAACTAGTACTGCAGGCTTTGCCAACTAGTACTGCAGGCTTTGACAACGAGTACTGCAGGTTTTGCCAACTAGTACTGCAGGCTTTGCCAACTAGTACTGCAGGCTTTGCCAACTAGTACATTTCGGCTTCCAACCAATGTGAAGGAAGGCTTTGCCAACTGTACGCTGCGGCTTGCCATAGTTTCAGGCTTGCCAGACATAGTACTGCACTTTGCCAGGCTAGTTACCTTGAGCTCACCCACTAGTACTGCAGGCTTTGCCAATCAGAGTACTGCAGGCTTGACATTCTCAGTTTTACCATTGGCATGGTTGCAACTAGTACTGCAGGCTTTGCCAACTAGTACTGCAGGCTTTGCCAACTAGTACTGCAGGCTTTGCCAACTAGTACTGCAGGCTTTGCCAACTAGTACTGCAGGCTTTGCCAACTAGTACTGCAGGCTTTGCCAACTAGTACTGCAGGCTTTGCCAGCTAGTACTGCAGGCTTTGCCAACTAGTACTGCAGGCTTTGCCAACTAGTACTGCAGGCTTTGACAACTAGTACTGCAGGCTTTGCCAACTAGTACTGCAGGCTTTGCCAACTAGTACTGCAGGCTTTGCCAACTAGTACTGCAGGCTTTGCCAACTAGTACTGCAGGCTTTGCCAACTAGTACTGCAGGCTTTGCCAACTAGTACTGCAGGCTTTGCCAACTAGTACTGCAGGCTTTGCCAACTAGTACATATTACTGGAATTACAACCAAATGTTTAGGAAGGAGGAAAGTTGCTTGGTAGGGTTAATGTAACGCTGTCGGCTTCCATATTTCACGCTGATGCCACTAGGCAAGTATGTACTGCCTTCTGGCATGGGCTTAGTCCTTACCTTGAGCTCACTCCACTATACCATGGCTAATGCTTAACTCTCGCTAATCGCAGACGCCTCTAGCACTTGGACGCTCTCTCAGTTCTCTACCATTAGGCATGGTAGAGCTAGCATCCATCCACACTGCTGTGTACATATATACCAATAAACCCGAAGGCTAGCCTCCTGAGATGAATCATTACCCCACCAGAAATACCATTATATACCTGGTAGCAGCGGTAAACACTTCTTCATCACGACATATTTGGCGATAACGGTGTTTTCAGCAGTTGTGTTGTGAGAGAGAGAGGAAGGAGGGAAGATGGATGATCGCCCCGTACTAGCAGCATCCGCCTACCAGCAAGCATTCCTAATGTCGATTCTACAAGACTCAGCATCCACTTGCAGGTATATCTAGGATTTATGCCCAAATAAGCTTAATTTCCTCGGAAAATCGTTATACCGTTAATTGGGTTCCTCTCAGTTGATAGCTGTTAGTCACGTGTTCAGGGTCACTTGAACTCTGCTGCTTCAACTCCACAGCTCATAACTCCCATTTACAGAAAGAGAGAAGGAGTGTCCCTGTGGTCAGGTTCACCCTGGGCTTCGCACGTGTGTGAGTGTGGGTTGGCAAATTCTGGGTTTGCTACGCTAGCTAGGCTGGCACCTTCACCACCTCTCACATTATCCATTCCATCGATGCTGACTCTTCGTGTATTCCGTCTTAACATCTAGCCAGAGCTGTATTATAGTGCTCAAGCCACTCGAAGCCACATGGATCACCAAACCACGTGGAACACAAAGTTACATGGATCTCCAAGCCACGGGGTTGTCCAAGCCTGTTGCATTTAGCCACATGGCTAAGCTACCTGAAGCTTTCTTCATCTTCGTCCCATTCTCCAGCTACTCTAGCCTGAGGTAAGTTTTAATGTGTTTTCGTGCGTGTACTGCCCATCACGTGTTCTGTCCTGTAGTGCAGTTAGCCTCCAAACACGTGGCTTGAGTGCAGCCTGCTGATCGACCTACATCATATGGTTCACTCCACAGACACTCACACCTTCACTATCAAGATCTAACTTCCTTGAACTAATAGTTAATGTTGCCGTCAAATTGCTGCTGTCTGTGCATCAACGACATCACAACATGACATCCACAGAACGTCATTAAGACGTCACGCCTCACATCACACACCATGAAGCCCTCGATGTCACCTCACGACGTCACGCCCGACGTCACCCCACTACGCTCAATCCAATGTTACCTCATGTTACATCCAATGTCACCTCACTATGTCATGCCCGACGTCACATTACGTTATAACGAGACGAACTGTATTATAAATTTAAACGCGAATAGAGCGATAACCCTTCCCGAGACAGAGTAGAAACATGAAATGTGAAGAGATAAATATTGTAGGTATAGTAGGTTGGTAGACAGCAACCACCCAGGGAGGTACTACCATCCTGTGGTAGTAGGTTGGTAGACAGCAACCACCCAGGGAGGTACTACCATCCTGTGGTAGTAGGTTGGTAGACAGCAACCACCAGGGAGGTACTACCGTCCTGCCAAATGAGTGTGAAACATAAGCCTGTAATTGTTTTGCATGATGGTAGGATTGCTGGTCTCTTTTCTGTCTCATAAACATGCAAGGTTGCAGGTATGTCTTGCTACTTTTACTTACACTTAGGTAACACTACACACATGCATGTACAACATATATATATATATATATATATATATATATATATATATATATATATATATATATATATATATATATATATATATATATATATATATATACTAACCCTCTGTTTTTTTCTATTTTTCTTCCTAGTTCTTATTCTTGTTTATTTCTGCTTATTTCCATGGGAAAGTGGAACAGAATTCTTCCTCCGTAAGCTATGCGTGTCGTAAGAAGCGACTAAATGCCGGGAGCAATGGGCTAGTAACCCCTTATTCTGTATAAATTACTAAAAACAAGATAAGGAAAAACTTCATAAAATTGGGTTGTCTGAATGTGCGTGGATGTAGTGCGGATGATAAGAAAGAGATGATTGCTGATGTTATGAATGAAAAGAAGTTGGATGTCCTGGCCCTAAGCGAAATAAAGCTGAAGGGGGTAGGCGAGTTTCAGTGGGGAGAAATAAATGGGATTAAGTCAGGAGTATCTGAGAGAGTTAGAGCTAAGGAAAGGTAGCAATAATGTTGATGGATCAGTTATGGAGAGAGAAAAGGGAACATAAATGTATAATTTAAGGATTATGTGGATTAAAATAAGGGACGGATGTGAAAAGTGGGTCATAATAAGTGTGTATGCACCTGGAGAAGAGAGGAGTGTAGAGGAGAGAGAGAGATTTTGGGAGATGTTAAGCGAGTGTGTAGGAACTTTTGAGCCAAGTGAGAGAGTAATCGTGGTAGGGAACCTAAATGCTAAAGTAGGAGAAGCGTATAGAGAGGGTGTGGTAGGTAAGTTTGGGGTACCAGGTGTAAATATAATGGGGAGCATTTGATTATAGGTAACACATTGGTTATAGGAACACATATTTTATGAAAAAGAGGATAAATAAGTATACAAGATATGATGTAGGGAGAAATGACAGTAGTTTGTTGGACTACATATTGGTAGATAAAAAACTGTTGGGTAGACTTCATGATGTACATGTTTATAGAGGGGCCACAGATATATCAGATCACTTTTTAGTTGTAGCTACAGTGAGAGTAAAAGGTAGATGGGATACATAGAGAATGGAAACAGCAAGTAAGAGAGAAGTGAAGATTTATAAACTAAAGGAGAAAGTGGTTAGGGTAAGATATAAACAACTGTTGGAGGACACATGGCTAGTGAGAGTATAGGCAGTGGGGTAGAAGAGGTATGGGGTAAGTTTAAGAATATAGTGCTAGAGTGTTCAGCAGAAGTTTGTGGTTATAGGAAAGTGGGTGCAGGAGGGAAGAAGAGTGATTGATGGAATGATGATGTAAAGAGAGTAGTAAGAGAGAAAAAGTTAGCATATGAGAGGTTTTTACAAAGTAGAAGTGATGTTAGGAGGGAGGAGTACATGGAGAGAAAAAGAGATGGAAGATATTTGTTCTTGTTTATTTCCTCTAATCTCCATGGGAAAGTGGAACAGAATTTTTCCTCGGTAAGCCATGCGTATCGTAAGAGGCGACTAAAATACCAGGAGCAAGGGGCTAGTAACCCCTTCTTCTGTATATATTACTAAATGTAAAAGGAGAAACTTTAGGATTTTTTGGGGGGCCACCCGCCTCGGTGGAATACGGCCGGTGTGTTTAAAGAAGAAATAACTTTAGAACAGAGGACTTAAATAATCAACCCAAGGACATTCACTTGTGGCACAGACGCTGACAAGTCGCTGCTAATGGAGAAATTACAAGACAATCAGACATTCCCACCCACCGTCGAGGATGATGTTGTTAATGATTCAGAGATTGTCCCCGCTCAAGTGTTTAATAGAACAGAATGCAAAATTGTTTTACATAGGAAGCTACTTTATTGACCAGTACACCTGAACAGGAGGTAAGAAAAATGTCACTCATAGAAAGTCCAATCAAGGTAGCACACATTACTACTCCCCCATCAAATCAATACTGACTGGAATGAGTTCTCCAGTGATAAGGCTTAAGCCTTATATTACCAGATTAGTGTCGCCGGTGAGCATCCAACGTACAGGTGCCGAGAGCCCAGACATTGCTGTCTATGTGCCTCCAGACGCCTCTGCTTCTCCATGCCAGGCTCCCTAAGTCGCTAAATGCGCAACAACATGTACAAAGACTTACCGAGTCTGGCCAGACCTCTTTTAATAGGTGTAGTAAAATAATGGAAATTTAGTGAAGAAAAGTAAAACAAGAAAGAAACTTTCATCTAATTATGTCAATCACTTTAAATGACTACGTTTTTCTTTTTCTTTTTATCTAATAAAATTTATGAAAATTACTTTATAATATTTTTTATTCCATTTTCATTTTTACCACTATGAATGAAGGTATAACAAAACACTTTTAAATAAAGAATAAAAAGGCACAATGATGTGACTGGAAGAATACACTCCGCACATATCAGCAGGAAACTCATAACGACGTTTCAGTTTGACATAGACTATTAACTAGTCACACGGAAGCGCAAAGAGAAAGGATCCAGTACATATGCGAGGGTGTGTAGTAGTGCAACAGTGGCAGAGATGGCAATAACAGGAAGTAGTGGTAGTGACATAATAGTCTGAAACTGCAGTGTTAGCTAAACAATAGTAGTAGTAGTAGTAGTAGTAGTAGTAGTAGTAGTAGTAGTAGTAGTAGTAGTAGTAGTAGTAGTAGTAGTAGTAGTAGTAGTAGTAGTGCAGTAGTAGTAGTAGTAGTAGTAGTAGTAGTGGAGGTAGTCTAAGAACAAGAGAAAAAAAAAGAGCACTGCAGGTGAGCTACATAATACTACTTGTTTGAGTTGTAGTATATTCGGAGATGATACTATGATTTACAACTACAAAAATAGCAATTTTATGGTCATACAAGGTATTAAATTAAGAAATAAAATAAAAGAATGAATAAAGAGATATCTTGCGTCTTATCTTGACATGTATAAAGAAACATGTATAAAATAAAGAATGAATAAAAGATACTCCTTTTATAAAGCCAGTGTGTGTGCCTTGTATGGACTATCTTTTACAAGATATCAAATCTGAATTAAATAAAGAAAGGTATATGGTAATAATTTACAAAATAAATAAAAGAGATGAGTATGGACTTGACGTACAGTGTACGTCAGGTCCATGTTAGAGTATGCAGAACCAGTATAAAACCCATAACTGGTAGAGCATGTCAGAACTTGGAGAAAGTGCAGAGGTATGTAACAAGACTAGTCCTGGAGCTAACGGGTATGAATGTCATATGAGGAGAGGTTAAAGTAACTCAGCCTGATGACACTAGAAACTATATATTATATGATAATATAGAGAACACTGAGAGGAACTGCTAGTGTGTTCAGGGACAGATTGTTTAAGACAAACAAACACGAGGGTTTTACCGGAAGTTGAAAACACTGGTGAACGAAAGAAACGTTAGGAATAATTTTTTCAGCCTTAGAGTATTCAGGAAATGGAAAGACGTAAAGAATGAAATGGTAGAGGAAGGATCCATATATAGCTTTAAAAAAAGTGTGTTAAGACTCGAACAAGAAGAGAACATGAATCTAGTATCGGACAGCAAAGAGGCTGTTTCAGGAGCTGAGAGTCGACCCCTGCAACCACATATAGGTGAATACAGACCATATTCACAACACAGACAAAGCTTACGGCACAAAAAATTCTCACAACATAGATAACTCTAAAAACACAAATATTGTTTACCACAGAAATCAAGTTCACATCACTGACCAAATCAATAGCACAGACATGCTCACAACACAGACAAACGTCACACCAGTAACCAGTTTACAGCATTGACCAAGATCACAGGGCAGTCCAAGCTCTCAATACAGAACATACTGACTATACAAATAATTCTTACTGCATCGACAGTTCAGTCAGTGGTCGCAGGTCAAACCATATTCATAACACAGATCAAGATCACAACACAATGTTCACAGAATAGATCAATAATCACATCATAGACGATGTTTACGGAACACAGGCCAAGCTACCAGCACATATCACGTTTACGGAACACATCAAGTTCACATCAGTGGCTTAGTTCACAGCACAGGTAAAACTAACAGTATACGTTAAGCTCACAGTATAGCTCAGTGTTCAGAGCACAGAACACGCATAGTCCTATGAGTGCACTGTTAGTCAATCTATTAATTCCCTGAGCTTTATTTCCTTGGTTATGTCTTGTCTTCTTAATTCAGTTTCTAATGTATAAAAAATACTAGAGACCTAACAATACATAGCAAGGTGAATCAGAAGATTAATCAAGTCATGAATGAGAGATGGTAATAATAGGAACAGATTTCTTTATTGAATGTGGTGAAGTGTTCAATTGTGAAAGATTATCTCACATTTTTAAAAACTAAGAAGTTACCCAGATTTACCTGCACAGCATAACAGAGAGTAAAGTCTTGAAGTGTGGGAAGTGTGGGCAAGACTACCCATGATGTAGCAACGGCTATGTTGTCTCCCTGTAGGTTCAACACTTCCAATGTCTCCTGCCCAACAACACTCGTCTCCGAGCTACCATCACTCGTCTCCGAGCTACCATCACTCGTCTCCAAGCTACCATCACTCGTCTCCAAGCTACCCTCACTCGTCTCCGAGCTACCAACACTTGTCTCTTGCCCAGTAACACCTGAAAACAGGACATTTGTTATTTTCAATAACATTTAAAAGGTATACTTGAGGAAAAAAGTTCCTGGACAGTCTCTCCAGGGTAGAAATAGTATCTGGTAACTCGGATGGAGTAAACACAGGAGTAAACATACTATTTTCTTAAATGAATTAGCACAGATTGTAACGACGATGGTGACTGGTTTTACAAAATTAATTTCCGGGACTTTCTGTGTGTCTGTATAAAAGTAGATTTATGAATGTTTACCTGGAGAGGTTTCGGGGGTCAACGCCCCCGCGGCCAGGTCTGAGACCAGGCCTCATGGTGGATCAGGGTCTGATCAACCAGGCTGTTACTGTCGGCGCACGCAAACTGACGTATGAACCACAGCCCGGTTGGTCATGTACTGACTTTAGGTGCATGTCCAGTGCCTTCTTAAAGACAGCCAGGGGTCTATTGGTAATCCTCCCTAATGTATGCTGGGAGGCAGTTGAACAGTCTTGGGCCCCGGACATTTATGGTGTTGTCTCTCAGTGTACTCGTGGCGCCCCTGTTTTTCATCGGGGGAATGTTGCATATCCTGCCAAGTCTTTTGCTTTCATAGGGAGTGATTTTCGTGTGCAGGTTTGGTACCAATCACTCCAGGACCTTCCAAGTGTATATTATCATGTATCTCTCTCGCCTGCGTTCCAGGAATACAGATCAAGGACCTTCAATCGTTCCCAGTAATTCAGGTGCTTTATCGTACTTATGTGTGCTGTGAAAGTTCTTTATACACTCTCCAGGTCAGCAGTGTCGCCAGCCTTGAAGGGGGCAGTTAGTGTACAAGCAGTATTCCAGCCTAGAGAGAACAAGTGATTTGAAGAGTGTCATCATGGGCTTGGCGTCCCTAGTTTTGAAGGTTCTCAATATCCATCCTATCATTTTTCTAGCTGATGAGTTAGATACATTGTTGTGGTCTTTAAGGAGGGGCGAGCCTTTTTCATGTGATTAGGAAAATAAGATTGAAAAATTATAAAAAAAGATGTTTTCTTACCAAAAAATAGTGCATCATTCTGGCAACATTTTGGTGTAATCAGGCGAGATCCTCTGACAAGTCCTTCACATTTCTTTTTCGCTCTATTGTATGGTGAGAATTTGTCGTATATCTTGATACATTTTTTATTTCCTCAAGTTTTCCATATCTGAGAAGTTGAATTTTCTCCTCGTTGAACTTCATATAGTTTTGAGTGATCCATTTGAAGATTTGGTTGATGTCCGCTTGGAGTCTTGCGGTGTCTTCAATGGAGGTCACTGCCATGGCAATCCGGGTGTCATCCGCAAAGGAAGACACGGAGCTCTGGCTTACATCTCTGTATATGTCAGATAGGAGGATGAGGAATAGAATGGGAGCGAGTACTGTGACTTGTGGAACAGAGCTTTTCACCGTGGCTGCCTGGGGCTTTACTCTGTTTACTATTACTCTTTGTGTTCTATTTGTCAGGAAGTTATAGATCCGTCTACCAACTTTTCCTGTTATTCCTTTATCGCGCATTTTGTGTGCTATTACGCCATAGTCACACTTGTCGAAAGCTTTTGCAAAGTCTGTGTATACTACATCTATATTTTGTTTGTCCTCAACAGCATCCTGGACCCTGTCATAGTGGTCCAGGAGCTGGGACAGGCAGTAGCGACCTGCTCTAAACCCGTGTTGCCTTGGGTTGTGTAACTGATGGGTATCTAGGTGGTTGGCGATCTTGCTTCTAAGAACCCTCTCAAAGATTTTTATGATATGGGATGTTAGTGCTATCGGTCTGTAGTTCCTTGCAATTGCTTTACTGCCACCCTTGTGGAGTGGGGCTATGTCTGTTGTTTTTAGTGTGTGCGGGATGACCCCTGTGTCCATGCTCCCTCTCCATAGAATGCTGAAGGCACGCAATAGGGGCTTCATGCAATTATTGATGAACACGGAGTTCCGTGAGTCTGGGCCTGGGGCAGAGTGCATAGGCATGTCATGTATTGCCTTTTTCACAGTCTTGTGGTGTTAGAATAATATCCGAGATGACCAAATTTTGCGTTTCGTTCATAAAGAATTCATTTGGATTGTCGACCCTTAGTCTGGGCAGCGGCTCGCTGAACACTGAGTCGTATTGGGACTTTAGTATCTCACTCATTCCTTGGCTGTCATCTGTGAATGTCCCATCCTGCCTAAGCTTTGGCCCAATACTGGATGTTGTTTTTCCCTTAGATTTTGCGTGTTGGAGCAGCCGAGGCTTCTGAAGATGAAGATTACTGGAGGAATATTTAATTTTCTTTGTGTATATTGCGACCGCTGCTAACTACAGGTTTAGTGTATTACCACAAGCTGTATACGTCACTCCATCACAATAAGTACCGATTTGTTACTAGTTAATAGCTACGACAACACTGTCAGGTTTCTGAATGATGACATCATGTCCAATATTATAAAATCATAAAAATTATTTGAAAAGGTGACCGAATACATTGTAAGGAAAGTGTAATAGAATCACAAGGGAAGTGTCACTATCAGACATATCCACTCAGGTAAAGCATAATTTTGATGTTATGTAAATGGACACAGATGCAACTAATAATATATTTTACTGTGGCAACGTTTCGCTCTCTAGGAACTATGTCAAGCAGTTGCAAACATTACAATGTTCGACCTTCACTCCCTCAGGACCGACTACTACATAGCAGGTTGCTATCATAGACGAGTCTTCACTTACAGTTTAGGTTATGGCCAGTCACCTGTACAGCAAATAATTTAAGATGTCAGTTCACCAGAACAGAACAATAACCAACGTTAACCTTCTCCTAGAATACGTTATTAGGGTTATTTATTATATTTCCTTGGAAAGCTTCAAAAATCGGTTAGACAAATATTTAAGAACTGATGAATCTGAATAAGACTTATGTAATGTTCTTGTGTAATATTAATATTATCATCATCGTTAAAATAAATATTTCACTAAACTTATACTGTTCAACATATACACGGCAGAGTATATGTGTACCACTGTACGACTGTACCACTGTACCACTGTACCACAGTACGACTGTACCACTGTACCACTGTACCACTGTACCACTGTACCACTGTACCACTGTATGACTGTACCACTGTACCACAGTACGACTGTACCACTGTACCACTGTACCACAGTACGACTGTACCACTGTACCACTGTACCACTGTACCACTGTACCACAGTACCACTGTACCACTGTACCACTGTACCACTGTACCACAGTACGACTGTACCACTGTACCACAGTACCACTGTACCACTGTACCACAGTACGACTGTACCACAGTACCACTGTACCACTGTACCACTGTACCACTGTGCCACTGTACCACTGTACCACTGTACCACTGTACCACTGTACCACTGTACCACTGTACCACAGTACCACAGTACCACTGTAGCACTGTAGCACTGTACCACTGTACCACAGTACCACTGTACCACTGTACCACTGTACCACTGTACCACAGTACCACTGTACCACTGTACCACTGTACCACTGTACCACTGTACCACTGTACCACAGTACCACTGTACCACTGTACCACAGTACCACTGTACCACTGTACCACTGTACCACAGTACCACTGTACCACTGTACCACAGTACCACTGTACCACTGTACCACTGTACCACTGTACCACTGTACCACAGTACCACTGTACCACTGTACCACTGTACCACTGTACCACAGTACCACTGTACCACTGTACCACTGTACCACAGTACCACTGTACCACTGTACCACTGTACCACAGTACCACTGTACCACTGTACTACTGTACCACTGTACCACAGTACCACTGTACCACTGTACCACTGTACCACAGTACCACTGTACCACTGTACCACTGTACCACTGTACCACTGTACCACTGTACCACAGTACCACTGTACCACTGTACCACTGTACCACTGTACCACTGTACCACTGTACCACTGTACCACTGTACCACTGTACCACAGTACGACTGTACCACAGTACCATTGCACCACTGTACCACTGTACCACTGTACCACTGTACCACTGTGCCACTGTACCACTGTACCACTGTACCACTGTACCACTGTACCACAGTACCACTGTACCACTGTACCACTGTACCACTGTACCACTGTACCACTGTACCACAGTACCACTGTACCACTGTACCACTGTACCACAGTACCACTGTACCACTGTACCACTGTACCACTGTACCACAGTACCACTGTACCACTGTACCACAGTACCACTGTACCACTGTACCACTGTACCACTGTACCACTGTACCACAGTACCACTGTACCACTGTACCACTGTACCACTGTACCACAGTACCACTGTACCACTGTACCACTGTACCACTGTATACAGTACCACTGTACAACTGTACCACTGTACCACTGTACCACAGTACCACTGTACCACTGTACCACTGTACTACTGTACCACAGTACCACTGTAGCACTGTACCACTGTACCACAGTACCACTGTACCACTGTAACACTGTACCACTGTACCACAGTACCACAGTACCACTGTACCACTGTACCACTGTACCACTGTACCACTGTACCACTGTACCACTTTACCACTGTACCACTGTACCACAGTACCACTGTACCACTGTACAACTGTACAACTGTACCACTGTACCACTGTACCACTGTACCACAGTACCACTGTACCACTGTACCACTGTACAACTGTACCACTGTACCACTGTACCACTGTACCACTGTACCACTGTACCACTGTACCACTGTACCACTGTACCACTGTACCACTGGCTTCAGTTGTGTTGTGGGGTAGGAGAAAGGAGTTACCCCTCGCAACCACCGTCTATAATATTAAACTGTGCAATTTTTAATACTGTAGACAACTGGCACGTAAATTACCCCTACCTGGAGTTTACCTGGAGAGGGTTTCGGGGGTCAGCGCCCCCGCGGTTCACTTTAAGACCAGGCCCCGTGGTGGATTAGGGTCTGATCAAACCGGCTGTTACTGCTGGCCGCACGCAAACTGACGTACGAACCACAGCTCGGTTGGTCAGGTACTGACTTTATGTGCCTGTCCAGTGCCTTCTTGAAGACAGCCAGGGGTCTATTGGTAATCCCCCTTATGTATGATTGGAGGCAGTTGCAAAGTCTTGGGCCCCGGACACTTATTGTGTTGTCTCTCAGTGTACTCGTGGCGCCCCTGGTTTTCATTGAGGGAATGTTGCATCTCCTGCCGAGTCTTTTCTTTCATAGGGAGTGATTTTCGTGTGCAAGTTTGGTACTAATTCTTCTAGGATTTTCCAAGTGTATATTTTCATGTATCTCTATCACCTGCACTCCAGGGAATACAAATCAAGGGCCTTCAAATGTTCTCAGTAATATAGGTGCCTTATCCTACTTATGTGTGGCGTGAAAGTTCTTTGTACTCTCTCCAGGTCAGCCTAGAGAAAACAAGAAATTTGAAGAGAATCATCATGGGCTTGGCATCCCTAGGTTTGAAGGTTCTCATTATCCATCCTATCATTATCCTAGCAGATGCGGTAGATACATTGTTGTGGTCTTTGAAGGCAAGATCCTTTGACATTATCACTCCGAGGTCCTTCACATTACTTTTTCGCTCTATTATATGGTTAGAATTTCTCGTATACCCTGATACAGTTTTAATTTCCTCAAGTTTTCCATATCTGAGTAGTTGAAATTTCTCTTCATTGAACTTCATATTGTTTTGAGTGATCCATTTGAAGATTTGGTTTATGTCCGCTTGGAGTCTTGCGGAGTCTTCGATGGAGGTCACTGTCATGGCAATCCGGGTGTCATCCGCAAAGGAAGACACGGAGCTATGGCTTACATCTCTGTCTATGTCAGATAGGAGGATGAGGAATAGAATGGGAGCGAGTACTGTGCATTGTGGAACAGAGATTTTCACCGTAGCTGCCTGGGACTTTACTCTGTTTACTATTACTCTTGTGTTCTATTTGTCAGGAAGTTATAGCTCCATCTACCAACTTTTCCTGTTTTTCCTTCATCATGCATTTTGTGTGCTATACACCATAGTCTCACTTGTCGAAAGCTTTTGCAAAGTCTGTATATACTACATCTGCATTTTGCTTATCCTCTACAGCATCCAGGACCTTGTCATAGTGGACCAGGAGCTGGGACAGTCAGGAGCGACCTGCTCTAAACCGGTGTTGCCCTGAGTTGTGTAATTGATGGGTATCTAGGTGGTTGGCGATCTTGCTTCTTAAAACCCTTTCAAAGATTTTTATGATATGGGATGTTAGTGCTATCGGTCTGTAGTTCTTTGCAATTGCTTTACTGTCACCTTTGTGGAGTGGGGCTATGTCTGTTGTTTTTAGTGTTGGATGACCCCTGTGTCCATGCTCCCTCTCCATAGAATGCTGAAGGCACGAGACAGGGGCTTCTTGCAGTTCTTGATGAACACGGAGTTCCATAAGTCTGGGCCTGGGGCAGAGTGCATGGGCATGTCATTTATTTCCTTTTCAAAGTCTTGTGGTGTTTGGATAATATCCGATATTTTTGAGATGACCAAATTTTGGGTCTTGTTCATGAAGAATTCATTTGGATTGTCGACCCTTAGTCTGGGCAACGGCTGTCTAAATCTAAACTCTGAGTCGTATTGGGACTTCAGTATCTCACCCATATCTTTGCTGTCGTCTGTGTATGTCCTATCTCGCCTAAGCAGGGGCCCAATACTGAATGTTTTTTCCTTAGATTTGCCATAAGAGAAGAAATATTTTGTTTTGTTTTTTTCAATTTCTTTTATTGCTTTTATTTCTTCCTGTGATTCTTGTCTCCTGTGAGATTTCTTCAGCTTAAGTTCGATATTTGCAATTACATTAACCAGTGCATCCCTTCGTGTTTCAGATATATTAGCCCCTCTTAGCAGCTCTGTGACTCTTCGCCTTCGTCTATATAGGGAGCGTCTTTCTCTTTCTAGTTTACAGTAGAAGTCCTGTATTTCGTTGTTTGCGGAAGAATAGGGAGGGAAGGGGTTGACTAATCGGTGAAGGAAGGAGGCATTCGACAGCTTTTAATATAAATATTCAGTAACATTGAGTTGCAGCATTCGCGATTTATGGTTCCCTCCTCACCGATGTTACAGAAAATCTCTCTCCCTCTCATGTTCAATGTTATCAATATCACATGTAGGTTCTTTTCATTTTTTCTTCGAAGGTCTTATTATATATCATTGATGGATTTAGTTTTTCTTGGAACTATAAGATATATCAACATGATATTAAATATTCAATGGGTGAATCAAGGCAGTTTGATAATTCTGTAAAACACAAATGCCCCATCCCTAGCCCACAAACACACTGACATTACCGAATGATAGATTTCAACACTGTGTATGAATCCTATAGTGCATGATGGGAAATAACAGGAAAACGCAATTAACTTTAATTCCCACTGTGTAACTATCAAACAGAATAAAGTAGCAGAAAATTGCAGTTATTTCCAATTTCGCTAACAAAAAAGAACTTAAACGCCGATTAACATACACGCACACACATACACATATTTACACACTCACACACTTGCACACACGTACACACACAGTGAAGAGGCGGGGCCAGGAGCTATGAATCGACCCCTGCAACCACAATTAGGTGAATAAACATACACACACGATAAAGCTCTTGAAGCAGAGAGTGGACCTAGTAGCGATCAGCGAAGAGGAGGGGCCAGGAGCTGTAAATCGACCCCTAAAACCACAAATAAATGAGTTGTTGGTAGAAATACGGACAATATGTTACATAAAAGAATGTTTAACTAATGTGACATTTATTGTTGCAACGCTTCACTCTGAAAGAACTTTGACGAGCCGTTACAAACAAAGCAGCGACACGGAAGATATATATAGGCAACAAGGATCCTTAATCACCATTTCAAACATTATTAAACAGAAAATAGTCAGTTTGATTATCTCTGAAGTATTAGGCAGAGTTATCCTTAAAACATTGATCTCCACTATCACATAACAACCATAAGTTTCATCCACTACTACTACTACTCCTACTACTACTACTACTACTAATTCTACTAATACTACCAATACTACTTTCCCTACTACTACTACTCCTACTGCTACTACTACTACTACGCGTCGGTCTGGAGTTTCATGACTTTGATCGCGGGTTCTAACCCCACCCGTGGTATAGTTTTTTTTCTACTACTGCTACTACTAATACTAATACAACAACTACTACTACTACTACTACTACTACTACTACAACTTATAGTACTGCTACTATTACTTCTACTACTCTTATTAATTCTTCAACTGGAACTTCTACTACAAGTGCTACTACTATTACTGCTACTACTACTACTGCCACCTTTAGCATGGGTCAGTTAGGGTTCTTCAATGCTAATGACGTTTGATCTTGTATCATTACCTATAGTATGTATCCTCTGTATTATTATCTATATGTATCCTCTGTATTATTACCTATATGTATCTTCTGTATTATTACTTATATGTATCCTCTGTTTTATTACCTATATGTATCCTCTGTATTATTACTTATATATATCCTCTGTACAAATCTACTAAAAACGAAAAGAAGAAAAACTTTATAAAATTGGGATGTTTGAATGTGCGTGGATGTAGTGCGGATAATAAGAAAGAGATGATTGCCGATGTTATGAATGAAAAGAAGTTGGATGTCCTGGCCCTAAGCGAAACAAAGCTGAAGGGGGTAGGCGAGTTTCAGTGGGGAGAAATAAATGGGATTAAGTCAGGAGTATCTGAGAGAGTTAGAGCTAAGGAAGGGGTAGCAATAATGTTGAAGGATCAGTTATGGAAGGAAAAGAGGGAATATAAATGTGTAAATTCAAGGATTATGTGGATTAAAATAAGGGTCGGATGCGAAAAGTGGGTCATAATAAGCGTGTATGCACCTGGAGAAGAGAGGAGTGTAGAGGAGAGAGAGAGATTTTGGGAGATGTTAAGCGAATGTATAGGAACTTTTGAACCAAATGAGAGAGTAATTGTGGTAGGGGACCTAAATGCTAAAGTGGGAGAAACATGCAGAGAGGGTGTAGTAGGTAAGTTTGGGGTGCCAGGTGTAAATGATAATGGGAGCCCTTTGATTGAACTTTGTATAGAAAGGGGTTTAGTTATAGGTAATACATATTTTAAGAAAAAGAGGATAAATAAGTATACAAGATATGATGTAGGGCGTAATGACAGTAGTTTGTTGACTATGCATTGGTAGATAAAAGACTGTTGAGTAGACTTCAGGATGTACATGTTTATAGAGGGGCTACAGATATATCAGATCACTTTTTAGTTATAGCTACAGTGGAGTAAAAGGTAGATGGGATACAAGGAAAATAGAATCAGTAAGTAAAAGAGAGGTGAAGGTTTATAAACTAAAAGAGGAGGCAGTTAGGGTAAGATATAAACAACTATTGGAGGATAGATGGGCTAGTGAGAGTGTAGGCAATGGGGTCGAAAATGTATGGGGTAGATTTAAAATGTAGTGTTAGAGTGTTCAGCAGAAGTTTGTGGTTACAGGCGAGTGGGTGCAGGAGGGAAGAGGAGCGATTGGTGGAATGATGATGTAAAGAGAGTAGTAAGGGAGAAAAAGTTAGCATATGAGAGGTTTTTACAAAGTAGAAGTGATGCAAGGAGGGAAGAGTATATGGAGAGAAAAAGAGAGGTTAAAAGAGGGTGAAGCAATGTAAAAAGAGCAGATGAGAGAGTGGGTGAGATGTTATCAGCAAATTTTGTTGAAAATAAGAAAAGTTTTGGAATGAGATTAATAAGTTGAGGAAGCCTAGAGAACAAATGGATTTGACAGTTAAAAATAGGAGAGGAGAGTTATTAAATGGAGAGTTAGAGGTATCGGGAAGATGGAGAGAATATTTTGAGGATTTGTTAAATGTTGATGACGACAGGGAAGCTGTGATTTCGTGTGTAGGGCAAGGAGGAATAACCACTTGTAGGAGTGTGGAAGAGCCAGTTGTGGGTGTAGGGGAAGTTCGTGAGGCAGTGGGTAGAATGAAAGGGGGTAAGGCAGCTGGGATTGATGGGATAAAGATAGAAATGTTAAAAGCAGGTGGGGATATAATTTTGGAGTGGTTGGTGCTATTATTTAATAAATGTATGGAAGAGGGTAAGGTACCTAGGGATTGGCAGAGAGCGTGTATTGTTCCTTTGTATAAAGCCAAAGGGACAAAAGAGAGTGCAAAAATTATAGAGGAATAAGTCTGTTGAGTGTACCTGGTAAAGTGTATGGTAGAGTTATTATTGAAAGAATTAAGAGTAAAACAGAAAGCAGGATAGCAGATGAACAAGGGGGCTTTAGGAAAGGTAGGGGGTGTGTAGACCAAGTGTTTACAGTGAAACATATAGGTGAACAGTATTTGGATAAGGGTAAAGCTGTTTTTGTGGCATTTATGGATTTGGAAAAGGCGTATGATAGGGTAGATAGGGGGCAATGTGGCAGATGTTGCAGGTGTATGGAATAGGAGAAGGTTACTGAAAGCAGTGAAGAGTTTTATGAGGATAGTGAGGCTCAGGTTAGAGTGTGTAGGAGGGAAGGGACTATTTCCCAGTAAAAGTGGGCCTTAGACAAGGATGTGTGATGTCACCGTGGTTGTTCAATATATTTATAGATGGGGTTGTAAGAAAGTGAATGCGAGGGTCTTGGCAAGAGGTGTTGGGCTAAAAGATAAAGAAGCAAACACAAAGTGGGAGTTGTCACAGTTGCTTTTTGCTGATGACACTGTGCTTTTGGGAGATTCTGAAGAGAAGCTGCAGAGGTTGGTGGATGAATTTGGTAGGGTGTGTAAAAGAAGAAAATTGAAAGTGAATATAGGAAAGAGTAAGGTGATGAGGATAACAAAAAGAATAGGTGACGAAAGAGGAGGTGAATGTATTCAGATATTTGGGAGTGGACATGTCGGCGGATGGGTCTATGAAGGATGAGGTGAATCATAGAATTGATGAGGGGAAAAGGGTGAGTGGAGCACTTCGAGTCTGTGGAGACAAAGAACCTTGTCCATGGAAGTAAAGAGGGGAATGTATGAGAGTATAGTTATACCAACGCTCTTATATGGGTGTGAAGCATGGGTGATGAATGTTGCAACGAGGAGAAGGCTGGAGGCAGTGGAGATGTCATGTCTGAGGTCAATGTGTGGTGTAATATAATGCAGAGAATTCGGAGTTTGGAAATTAGGAGGAGGTGCGGGATTACCAAAACGATTGTTCACAGAGCTGAGGAGGGTTGTTGAGGTGGTTTGGACATGTAGAGAGAATGGAACGAGACAGAGTGACTTCGAGAGTGTATAAATCTGTAGTGGAGGGAAGGCGGGGTAGGGGTCGGCCTAGGAAAGGTTGGAGGGAGGGGGTAAAGGAAGTTTTGTGTGCGAGGGGCTTGGACTTCCAGCAAGCATGTGTGAGCGTATTTGATAGGAGTGAATGGAGGCATATGGTTTTTAATACTTGACGTGCTGTTGGAGTGTGAGCAAAGTAACATTTATGAAGGATTCAGGAAACCGGCAGGCCGGACTTGAGTTCTGGAGATGGGAAGTACAGTGCCGGCACTCTGAAGGAGGGTGTTAATGTTGCAGTTTTATAACTGTAGTGTAAAGCACCCTTCTGGCAAGACAGTGATGGAGTGAATGATGATGAAAGTTTTTCTTTTTCGGGCCACTCTGCCTTGGTGGGTTTCGGCCGATGTGTTAATAAAAAAAAAAAAAAAAAAAAAAATATATCCTCTGTATTATTACCTATATGTATCCTCTGTATTATTACCTACATGTATCCACTGTGTTCTTCTATTATTTATAACAACTTTGCAAAGTTCCTGGAGAGCGAAATGTTTCTACAATAAAATGTCACATTAGTAGATTAGTTAGTTAGTTCAGACTCTCAGGTAAGGACCCACTAGGGGCGAGGGGGAAGTGGGGACAGAAGAAGAATAGCCGGTGAGAGGAAGAGCTGAAGTAGAAGAGAAAGAGTCAGGACTAAACCCAACAGTCTAACTACTGGATGTTCTTCATATATTATTAGTAGATGATATATTCTTTCAGCTAACATGGCGCCTGTGAGATGCGTGTTAAGGGTTGCCTTAATGCAACAAGAAAGACACCAAAGCCCAGATTCTTGCTTCCTTAGTTATGTTGCAGTGCAGCGGTCATTTCAGCATTGGTGGCTGTTTATTAAGGTCGATTTGAGGGTCATTAGAAACCTATATTTACCTAGAAATAGCTTGTTGGAGGGTTAACTGCCGGGGTAATTCGGTCAAAGACATTCATTTTTGGGCCTATTTCTCGGCTTATGTCAATCATCAAATAGACTGAAATCTCGTTTATTTCCCTAGTGTGGTTTGAGTGCTATAATTTGATTACAACAAACGGTTATTTTAATTAAAAAAACAGCCTGTTAATAGTCTAAAATTTAGCCCGTCAGCTATTAAGCTAAATTTAACAATTTCTCTTTTTAAATCAGAGTCGCAGAAAATCGAATGCATCCCATTTACTAAAACAATCTTACCTCTCTCCATTATTAACCTTCCCAGGCTTTCGCTATGCAACAGTTGCTCTCCAATGTGAATACATCGTCAATCCACTTATTAAAATAGACGTTTTGCTCCCTTTTTCTCATCTAGAAGAACCTTCCCAAGCATATTGCCTTGTCTTAGTAGTTGTTAACGAATTAGTTAAACTAGGTACATTTTAGGGGATGTAAAGGTCTGAAGGGGGTGAAGCCAGGCCAGTAATCCATTTCCAGCTAATGTGACCTTTATGTTGGGCCACTTCTGCTGATAAAACCAACTCTAGTGTTTCCAGACTAACCAATGGAACAAAGAAATTCCCAATTCAACCATCAGAGCCAATATTAAAACTTCTATAGCATGCTAAATTAACCAAAAAAATTATATATTTTAACCAATTTACCAGTCAATGCAAATGATGAAACCAACCCTGAAAACACCCTATTCAATGAAGCAGCATCACCATCCTAACTCTGTATCCACTTGTCAGAAACCTACTAACCTCAAAGCTGTACATGAACGTTAATAGGATTCTTAACAGTCTTGATTCAAATCAATCTCTCTCTCTCTCTCTCTCTCTCTCTCTCTCTCTCTCTCTCTCTCTCTCTCTCACATATATATATGTCACTGCACCACGCAGAAACAAGCAAGTATATACATCTAGAACGCTGCCTGGGAATCTTGTCCGTCTCAGAAGCAGTATCGAGTCCTGCTGACTGCGATCTTTATCTCTCTCTCTCTCTCTCTCTCTCTCTCTCTCTCTCTCTCTCTCTCTGTACACATATATATATATATATATATATATATATATATATATATATATATATATATATATATATATATATATATATATATATATATATAGTCGTGCCGATTAGGTAAAACTTGCGATTTTGGCTTAAATAGCAACGCTCTTTGTGCCATATAAGACAAGCGAAAATTTGTGTATGAAATAATTTCGCCAAAATCATTCTGAACCTAACGAAAAAAATATATTTCATTGTGTTTGTTTATAATTAAATTAATGTTAGCATATCTAAAATATATTTAGTTGGGTTAGGCTAAATTAAATTGCGCTTGTTATAATAAGGTTAGGTAGCTTTTCAAAGTTTTTCTTGGTACAAAATTATAATTTTTTACATTAACATAAATGAACAAAATATATCTTTAATCGTATAAGAGAAAATTTTAGAAAGGACTTAATTTTAAATGAGTTCTTGCTAATTGACCAGTTTTACCTAATCGGCACGACATATATATATATATATATATATATATATATATATATATATATATATATAAATGCTTTATTAATAGACAGAATACATTTATAAAACACACAAACATGAACATGAATACAATGGTACAATATGTCAAAGATTATGAATCTCCTCCAGCTCCTCCGAAGCCGGAAGCGAGCCGAGTATGCAGCATGCGTTTCCCCTCTGGATGGTCACGCTGAGACGCTGGAACATGAACGTGGCTGCCCTTGGGTCCCTGGTGGTGTCGATGAGTCTGGAACCCAGCTCTTTAAGGAAACGTGTTGCATTTTTTCCCCACGCTCCCAAGGTCTCTGATCCCACTGGGACAAATTTATACTGTTGGCTTATGTCCCTGTACTTGCCGATCTTGTACTCCTCTCTGTGGTCAGCAGCTCCTCCCTGTCGCCCAACACTGTGATGGATGTAGGTGTCAGCCAGTGTCGACACGCAGGTATAATCCCATGCTAAGAGCTTGCCATTCTTCCAAGGATAGATGGTGATCCCGTCGGGGCGGTTTGCTGGGTTGTGGGCGTTGTTGGCTGCTAGTGATCGAGGCTCTCTCTCGGCTGGGCATCCAGCTGTAGCGAGGGTTCTCTTTATGATGTCGTTGACCTCATTGTGTCTTGCATGCCAACCCTTGGTTTTAGAACAGTTAAGACCATGTAGACCATATTGGTCGGCTTGCGCATCGCCGCAAATACACGTATATTCCGTGTGAATGGGGGCAGCAAGGCGCAGAGCCACTGCAATACGAAGGGTCTTAGGGTCCAGGCGTGTTCCCATGGCCGAAATGGGAACTGTTTGGAGGAAGTCCCCAGAGTGATGTGCACTCACGGCTAGGAGACGGGCAGTTCCCTGTCTGATGTTACGGCCCTGAGCATATTGGCAAGTATCTTTTCAACAATGGGGCTGTCCCAGCTTGACTGTTTGTAGGCCAGTTCTTCACTAGGTTTTGGTGTTGGAGCAGCAAGAGTCTCCCATTCAGTGATGGCACTGGTGTAGCTAGGGTCCTGTATTCCTGCTGAATCACTGAGGTTGTATGGAAGAATTTGTTTTATTAGTTCATTTGATGCTATGGAAGAGGATAAGAAGGCTGGTAGGGCAATCTGGGAGGATTTGCGTACTCCCAGCCCCCAAGTCTGACTGGAAGTGAGGCTTGCAACCACTGTCCATCTTCGAGGGAAAGATTCAATACACTCTCTAGCATGGTTTTGAGGAGAGAGTCGTATTCCTCGAGTTTCGGGTTGTTGAAGGCTGGGGAGCATCTCAGGAAGTATGTAAGTTTTGGGATTGACAGGCACCTGGTGAGTAGGTAGAAGGCATCATGTGTATCGATGTCTTTCATCCTACCTTCCATCGTCCTGAGGTCGGAGATTTTTTTTTCCAGGACCAGATCGATGGCATTGGGCCCAAGGGGAGCACCAAGGAGAGTGCTGTTGGCTGGATCGATGGCTCGTGCCCCTGGTAAAACAGCCCTAATGTCCTGGATCATCTGTGGATTGGTGGAAACTATCTCACATTTGGTGGGGTTTAAAGATAGGCCCAGGCTACCTACCATATCTTTAATTTTCCTGAAGTCTCCCAGGAGAGATTGTGTAGTGCCAGCTAGGGTGCCGTCATCCAAGAACCAGATATTGAGCTCACTGGACAATGCTTCTGTGACATCCTTGATGGCTAGACAGAATAGAAAGGGACAAGAGGGTCCCCCTGTTGCACACCTCACACGAGTCAATTTCATGGTCCCCAAACAAAAGTTTAGAAGCCACACTATAACACGATTCTATGAAGGGATAGAGGGAAGGAAAGTGCCTAGAAACTGCTTGAGAGCAGCATCCCTTCTGACTGAGTTGAAAGCATTGGCAAAGTCTAATTTGATCAAGGCTTTTTCATTGGACATGTTGTTGATGTATACTGTGCTGCATGGGCAGCTGCTTCATAGCCTTGTTGAACACCAAAACCGAGCTGAGTTGGTTTCAACATTGAGGCAGCATCTTGACTCACCCTTCGTACTGCAGCCTTGGCAACTAGGCGCCGAAGGGTGTTGCCCACTGCAATGGGCCTGATTCCTCCATCCTTTTTCCGGAGGGCACACAGTGAGGCACCAAAGAAAAGGGGTCTAATGGTCTGTGGGACACTACCAGCCAGGCACCCATTGGAAAATTTGGTGAGTTCAGACAACAATCTCTCAGAGACCTCACCAAGACCTGGATTGAGCATTTGTTTCAAGTGTTGTGGCCTTAAACCAGTGAAACCTCCTGCTGAGCCCTGTGGGAAAGACATAGCAGCTTTATACACATCGGCGTCCCGTAAGGTTAAATGTTCTTGACCTGCTGCAATGTCAAGGGGGTCAATGTTGGTACTGGGAGCCCTGGGCGGATGTTTGTCCTTCAGGGCTTGTGCTGTAATGATATCCTTAGGAGCGATGGTATCCTCACTGGTTATAAGCCTCAGTGCTCCGATAGTATTACCCTCTTCTATTTTTCTGCTAATGTGGGCCCTGATTTTGAGGCGTCTGATGTCCTGTTGTTGACATTTGCCTGGCGGGTGTTTGACGTCCTGGAGGGGATACGGACAAGGTTGTCATCTCTAGGGAATGCATTTATTGCCCTGATAACAGATGTAGCTAGTGACTTGTCCCTCCTTGGTGGGACAGCCAAACAGGCATTGCCAAAAAGCAGAAGGTTGTGCCAGGATCCATTGTTTGCAGGAGCATCGTTGACTTTCTTCAAGAGGTCAGCGAATTTGCTGGCAGCTTCATGGCGAGCTGCTTTGGGGATGTGTCAGCGTCCTGGTGGATGTTAATTTGATTGCAGCTTTTAGGTCCTCTGTAGAGGTGAAGTCAGGGTGGCTGTCAGCTCTGTCTGCTGGGAGGGTCTGTTGGCTGTTCCCATTTGGAGCCCTCCTGGATCCTAGACATCCATTGTGTGCACGGATGTTGCCAGTAGAGGGATTGAGTGCACATTCCCTATGGCACACCTGGCAGATGCCTCGGGGACGGGTTCCAAGGCGTTGGCTCTGTCCTGAGATTCCTGGGAACCCTGCACTTCTTGTGACATGGTGTGGGTGGGAGGGCGCCAGCTGTGGGGTACCGGTGAAGGACAGCATGGATGCATGGGGGATGGGGTGGAGAGTAGTGAGCAGGAGTGTGAGTAATTCGTGAGGCACTAAACGGCAACACTCTTGGTCAGGAAGTCAGTAGGCCTAGACCAGGAATGAGGGGTGAGGGGAGTGGCCCTATATGTTCACTTAAGATGCACATTGCTAACTTTTGCTAATTGATATACTTAGAAACAACCTCGCCATTTGGCACACTGATCGCCGTGTTCTCACTGTTAACCAAGGTGGTGTTCTGTTCATCATCCAATGACGAGTACTGGGCGGCCACTCTCCCCCCAACCCCGGCCAAACAGAGGGTAAACAAACCTCCCCACACCTCCACTGGAGGGATCCCCTCAACACCGCATCCTCTAACTACTCAACTCCCAACAATCACACTGCACTTTCACTGATATAGAAGCAACGGCCTGATGCAGAAGATTGTCACGACTCTGTAATCTCCAGTGGATATTTTCTTCTCCTACATTGTCTATATATATATATATATATATATATATATATATATATATATGCAAAAAGATCACAGTAATCGGGTGATATCAAAATATGCAGGACAACCACTATGAAAAAATAGAGGAATTCCAAGCGCTTTCGTGACTACTCACATTATCAAGGAACTATAAAAGGAAACATGACAAGAGGACTTATATAAGGGGCAAGACTACACCTCACAGTCACATCACACTAACAAAGACTACACCTCACAGTAGCGTAACATCACACGACTCTGTGAAGAGGAAAAACAAGAAAGGACCTGAAACTCTTCCCAAGAATTAAGATTAGTCCAATTTATCATTAAATTCTTCCCAAATTTTATTAATTATAAATGAATCCAATTTATATAAACCAAAAGAAATATTCATATTATTTTCAAAACTGCTTTTAATGAAACATGATTCTATTATATTCCTCTCAACCATGGACTTGTTTGATACAACTTTCTCAGCATTTTGAAAATCAATTGGATGGTTAAAGTTCACATGAATAAATAGAGCATTAGAATCTTGTCCAGTTCTAATGCTATATTTATGTTGTTTTAATCTTAGTTCAAGACTTTTACCAGTTTGACCATAATAAACTTTATCGCATATTTTACAGGGAATCTTATAGACACATCCGTCAGCATTTTGGGGGGAATTTTTTATCAAAAGTCTTTTTACTGTATCAAGATTTTTAAATACAACTTTGATATTAAAATTCTTAAGAAAGGAAGGCATATCAACCAAGTTTTCATGGTAAGGAGAACCAACATATTTTTGGTTGAATAAGGTTGGTTGTCCCTTTGGGATTGTAAAAGTATTCCTAGCTATTTTAAAAGATTTATCAATTATGTTTCTAGGGTATTTTAAATCATTAGCTATTTCATAAATTTTAGAGATTTCTTCATCTATGAACTCTGGACTACAAATACGTAAAGCTCTCAAAAACATTGAAGAAAAAACCGACACTTTAACTCTATATTGATGTGAAGAGTAATAGTGTACATAGGAACAATTATTTGTAGGTTTTCTGTAAATTTTAAATTTAAAATCAATGTTGGTTCTCCCTTACCATGAAAACTTGGTTGATATGCCTTCCTTTCTTAAGAATTTTAATATCAAAGTTGTATTTAAAAATCTTGATACAGTAAAAAGACTTTTGATAAAAATTCCCCCAAAATGTTGACGGATGTGTCTATAAGATTCCCTGTAAAATATGCGATAAAGTTTATTATGGTCAAACTGGTAAAAGTCTTGAACTAAGATTAAAACAACATAAATATAGCATTAGAACTGGACAAGATTCTAATGCTCTATTTATTCATGTGAGAGACTTTAACCATCCAATTGATTTTCAAAATGCTGAGAAGGTTGTATCAAGCAAGTCCATGGTTGAGAGGAATATAATAGAATCATGTTTCATTAAAAGCAGTTTTGAAAATAATATGAATATTTCTTTTGGTTTATATAAATTGGATTCTTTTATAATTAATAAAATTTGGGAAGAATTTAATGATAAATTGGACTAATCTTAATTCTTGGGAAGAGTTTCAGGTCCTTTCTTGTTTTTCCTCTTCACAGAGTCGTGAGATGTTACGCTACTGTGAGGTGTAGTCTTTGTTAGTGTGATGTGACTGTGAGGTGTAGTCTCGCCCCTTATATAAGTCCTCTTGTCATGTTTCCTTTTATAGTTCCTTGATAATGTGAGTAGTCACGAAAGCGCTTGGAATTCCTCTATTTTTTCATAGTGGTTGTTTTGCATATATATATATATGTGTAGAAAGTTGAAAGTGAACATAGATAAGAGTAAGGTGATGAGAGTATCAAACGATTTAAATAAAGAAAAATTGGATATCACATTGGAGAGAGGGATTATGGAAGAAGTGAATGTTTTCAGATATTTGGGAGTTGATGTGTCAGCGGATGGGTTTATGAAGGATGAGGTTAACCATAGAATTGATGAAGGAAAAAAGGTGAGTGGTGCGTTGAGGTATCTGTGGAGACAAAAAACGTTATCCATGGAGGCAAAGAAGGGAATGTACGAAAGTATAGTGGTACCAACACTCTTATATGGGTGTGAAGCATGGGTTGCAAATGCTGCAGCGAGGAGGAGGCTGGAGGCAGTGGAGATGTCCTGTCTAAGGGCAATGTGTGGTGTAAATATTATGCAGAAAATTCGGAATGTGGAAATTAGGAGGTGTGGAGTTACTAAAAGTATTTGTCAGAGGGCTGAAGAGGGGTTGTTGAGGTGGTTTGGTCATTTAGAGAGAATGGATCAAAGTAGACTGACTTTGAGAGCGTATAAATCTGTTGGGGAAGGAAGGCGGGGTAGGGGTCGTCCTACAAAAGGTTGGAGGGAAGGGGTAAAGGAGGTATTGTGGGCGAGGGGCTTTGACTTCCAGCAAGCATGTGTGAGCGTGTTAGATAGGAGTGAATGGAGACGAATGGTTTTTGGGACATGACGATCTGTTGGAGTGTGAGCAGGGTAACATTTTGTGAAGGTATTCAGGGAAACCAGTTAATTGATTTAATTGGACTTGAGTCCTGGAAATGGGAAGTACAATGCCTGCACTTTAAAGGAGGGGTCTGGGATAGTGACAGCTGGGAGGGTCTATTCTCAGCTGTCGTATCTGAGCTCCTCTGCAAAGACAGTGATTATGTATGAGTGTGGTGAAAGTGTTGAATGATGATGAAAGTATTTTCTTTTTGGGGATTTTCTTTCTTTTTGGGTCACCCTGCCTCGGTGAGAGACGGCCGACCTGTTGAGAAAAAAAGAAATATATATATATATATATATATATATATATATATATATATATATATATATATATATATATATATATATATATTTATTTATTAACATATCAGCCGATTCCCACCAAGGCAGGGTGGCCCGAAAAAGAAAACTTTCATCAACATTCACTCCATCACTGTCTTGCCAGAGGGTGCTTTACACTACAGTTATAAAACTGCAACATTAACACCCCTCCTTCAGAGTGTAGACACTGTACTTCATATTTGCCGGTTTCCTGAATCCCTTCATAAATGTTACTTTACTCACACTCTAACAGCACGTCAAGTATTAAAAACCATTTGTCTCCATTCACTCCTATCATATACGCTCACACATGCTTGCTGGAAGACAAAGCCCCTCGCACACAAAACTTCCTTTACCCGCTCCCTCCAACCTTTCCTAGGCCGACCCCTACCCTGCCTTCCCTCCACTACAGATTTATACACTCTCAAAGTCATTCTGTCTCGCTCCATTCTCTCTACATGTGCGAACCACCTCAACAACCCCTCCTCAGCTCTCTGGATAATAGTTTTGGTAATCCTGCACCTCTTCCTAATTTCCAGACCCCGAATTCTCTGCATTATATTCACACCACGCATTGACCTCAGACATAACATCTCCACTGCCTCCAGCCTTCTCCTCATTGCAACATTCATCATCCATGCTTCACACCCATATAAGAGTTTTGGTATAACTATACTCTCATACATTCCCCTCTTTACTTCCATGGACAAAGTTTTTTGTCTCCACAGACTCCGAAGTGCTCCACTCACCCTTTTCCCCTCATCAATTCTATGATTCACCTCATTCTTCATAGACCCATCTGCTGACATGTCCACTCCCAAATATCTGAATACATTCACCTCCTTCATACTCTCTCCCTCCAATCTGATATCCAATCTTTCGTCACCTAATATTTTCGTTATCCTCATCACCTTACTCTTTCCTATATTCACATTCAATTTTCTTCTTTTACATACCCTACCAAATTCATCCACCAACCTCTGCAACTTTTCTTCAGAATCTCCCAAAAGCACAGTGTCATCAGCAAAAAGCAACTGTGACAACTCCCACTTTATATTTGATTCTTTATCTTTTAACCCCACACCTCTTGCCAAGACCCTCGCATTCACTTCTCTTACAACCCCATCTATAAATATATTGAACAACCACGGGGACATCACACATCCTTGTCTAAGGCCCACTTTTACTGGGAAATAGTCCCCCTCCCTCCTATACACTCTAACCTGAGCCTCACTATCCTCACAAAAACTCATCACTGCTTTCAGTAACATACCTCCTATTCCATACACCTGCAACATCTGCCACATTGCTCCCCTATCCACCCTATCATACGCCTTTTCCAAATCCATAAATGCCACAAAAACCTCTTTACCCTTATCCAAAAACTGTTCACCTATATGTTTCACTGTAAATACTTGCTCTACACACCCCCTACCTTTCCTAAAGCTCCCTTGTTCATCTGCTATCCTGCTTTCTGTCTTACTCTTAATTCTTTCAATAATAACTCTACAATACACTTTACCAGGTACACTCAACAGACTTATTCCCCTATAATTTTTGCACTCTCTTTTGTCCCCTTTGCCTTTATACAAAGGAACAATACACGTCCTCTGCCAATTCCTAGGTACCTTACCCTCTTCCATACATTTATTAAATAATAGCACCAACCACTCCAAAACTATATCCCCACCTGTTTTTAACATTTCTATCTTTATCCTATTAATCCCAGCTGCCTTATCCCCTTTCATGCTACCCACTGCCTCACGAACTTCCCCCACACTCACAACTGGCTCTTCCACACTCCTACAAGATGTTATTCCTCCTTGCCCTATACACGAAATCACAGCTTCCCTATCTTCATCAACATTTAACAACTCCTCAAAATATTCCCTCCATTTCCTGATACCTCTAACTCTCCATTTAATAACTCTCCTCTCTATTTTTAACTGTCAAATCCATTTGTTCCCTAGGCTTCCTCAACTTATTAATCTCACTCCAAAACTTTTCTTATTTTCAACAAAATTTGTTGATAACATCTCACCCACTCTCTCATTTGCTCTCTTTTACATTGCTTCACCACTCTCTTAACCTCTCTTTTTCTCTCCATATACTCTTCCCTCCTAGCATCAATTCTACTTTGTAAAAACCTCTCATATGCTAACTTTTCTCCTTACTACTCTCTTTACATCATCATTCCACCAATCGCTCTTCTTCCTCCGCACCCACTCGCCTGTAACCACAAACCTCTGCTGAACACTCTAACACTACATTTTTAAATCTACCCCATACATTTTCGACCCCATTGCCTACACTCTCACTAGCCCATCTATCCTCCAATAGTTGTTTATATCTTACCCTAACTGCCTCCTCCTTTAGTTTATAAACCTTCACCTCTCTCTTACTTACTGTTTCTATTTTCCTTGTATCCCATCTAACTTTTACTTCCACTGTAGCTATAACTAAAAAGTGATCTGATATATTTGTGGCCCCTCTATAAACATGTACATCCTGAAGTCTACTCAACAGTCTTTTATCTACCAATACATAGTCCAACAAACTACTGTCATTACGCCCTACATCATATCTTGTATACTTATTTATCCTCTTTTTCTTAAAATATGTATTACCTATAACTAAACCCCTTTCTATACAAAGTTCAATGAAAGGGCTCTCATTATCATTTACACCTGGCACCCCAAACTTACCTACCACACCCTCTCTACATGTTTCTCCTACTTTAGCATTTTGTCCCCTTTTTTATATATATATATATATATATATATATATATATATATATATATATATATATATATATATATATATATATATATATATGTCATACAGAATAGATATAATTTTAGGAAGGATTTAGTTTTAAATGAGATCTTGCTAATTGACCAGTTTTACCTATTCATTCTACTCCAAACGGGGATTAGAATGAAATTAGCTCAGAGGCACCCACACCACTGTATGTCCTCGGATCAAGGTATATATGTTATATATATGTATATATATATATATATATATATATATATATATATATATATATATATATATATATATATATATATATATATATATATATATATATATATATATATCAATGAAACCACGAAGCAAGTGGTAGTAAAACATTTACCAAACTGCGGCAGGTCAGGATTGGACCCCACGACACATTGTCCCCCGCCTCAAGAGACCACACAACATACGTGTCACCAGTCCACTCCACCATCGATCCTACAAACAAAGTGACCCTAGTGAACTAGGCTTGTTTCATGTTGCGAGGACACTCGTGGTAGTGGATGCTCAGGGATTAATTTCAGCCTCTAGTTGTTTGAATACCCGCCTCAACAAGTAGTCTATATAGCAAAGAAACCACGAACCAAGTGGTGATGAAACATTTACCAAACTGCGGCTGGCCAGGATTCGACCCCACGACACATTGTCCCGCCTCAAGAGACAACAGAATGTACTTGTCACCATATCTACTCCGCCATCGATCCTACAAACAGAGCCGGATTAAAGGGGGGCTATCGAGGCTGCAGCTCCGGGCCCCCACATAAAAGGGGCCCCCCACAAGAAGAGATATAAAAAAATATAAATTATTAAAAAATAAAATAAAAGTAATTATTATGCAAAAACACACATACACAAATTGTAAAATTAGCACACACAAAATAAACACAAACATACACATTTTTGCAATCAACACAATCATCCCGCGGTTTGGGGCTAGTTTTTGGCACTAGTTCGCCGGAAATTCTCAGCTTTGGTTGGCAACACTGGTTCAGAACCGTGTTCGAATCAATTCTGAAATTGAAAGTATACTCTCAAAATTGATTCCAGAGTTTGTGCGAAAATTGTTCAGCAGCCAATACACGTTCAGCAGCTCTTCACTACTTTGATTGCGTTCAGCAAGTGTATGTATTTCACAGCATCTACATCACGCTACACTACTCTCAAAGATAAATTAGCGCAAGCAGATAAACAGCTGTACGTGCCTAAACGACTATGTGAAACTCGTTGGTCTTGCAGAGCTGATGCAACAAAAGCCATTGTGAGGTTACAGTGAGATAAACGAGGCTCTTAATGACATCTTGACCGATGAGGTAAACAAGGCTGTGTCCGAAATGAAGCTAGTAGTCTCTGTGAGAGTGTGGGTAAGCTAGTAGTCTCTGTGAGAGTGTGGGTAAGCTAGTAGTCTCTGTGAGAGTGTGGGTAAGCTAGTAGTCTCTGTGAGAGTGTGGGTAAATTATGAACGGCAGTTTATGCTTCATTCTGGAATGAAATTTTGGAAAGATTCAATACAACAAATTAAGTTCTCAGTACTGCAATAAAAACACTTGAGTTCTTTGAAAACATTTATTGAAACAAAGAGACACATTCGATGAATATGAAGAGGCTGGAATCAGTGTCTGCAACAAAATAGTATACAGAAGTTCGTCATCGTGTGAGAAATGTTCGTCTTAGCCCATTGGATTATGGTAAAGCAGAAGATACCCAGATGACTCCCAGGTCAAAGTTCCGTACACAATGTTTCATTCCAGTTACTGACTAATTTATTGAATCTCTAAGTGACAGGATAGCTGCTTATTATACTGTATGTGAGTATTTTGGATTCCTCAGTCATCTAGAAGATATGAATACCAGTGAACTCAGTGAAGCTGCAGCCAATCTTGTCAATATCTATAACACAGACCTGGAACCCAGTCTTGAAGATGAGCTGTTACATTTTGTTGCCTTTGTGAAACTTAACATACAGGACTACAATGACAGTCAGCCTAAACAACTCTACTTCTACAAAATTTTGCTTGAAAGTAATTTAAAGGCAACTTTTCGCAATGCTGAGGATTAACCTAGTATTAATGGTGTCGAATTGTTGTGGAGAACGAACATTTTCGACGATGAAAATAATCAAGAACATCAATGAGTGAAAGTCGTCTCTCCTGGCTGGCAATAATGAGTATTGAAAGGGATCTTCTTTGTGAACTTGACTTCCAAACAGTAGTTGAATCATTTATCAGTCAAAAAGTACGTAGGCTTTGTTCATTTGAATCATTCCGTGTTTATTGAAAAAGGCTAATAATTCAGAGTATGTTTGTATCATTATGTATCATTATTTTTGTAATAGTGAAGAAAATATAAACTTTATTACAAAACTTGTGTTTTATTATTAGACTTATCTTTCTCGGTATCTTTCTCGGTATCAGTGGCTTCATCAGTCCAATTTATCAACTTGTCGGTTCTTTGAACCACTCATCTACAATCATGGGTGTGTTAGGTTACGTGAAAATAACGTTTGGTTTATTAAAAAAAATAGCACTGAATATGAAGCCCCAACAAGATGCGGCGCCCCAGGGCCCCCACAACCCTTAATTTGGCACTGCCTACAAATAACATGAGCCTAGCGAACTAGGCTTGTTTCATGTTGCGAGGACACTCGAGGCAGTGGATGCTCAAGGATTAATTTCAGGCTCCTCCTGTTTGAATACCCGCCTCAACAAGTGGTAATGAAACATTTACAAAACTCCGGCAGGCCAGGATTCGACCCCACGACATATTGTCCAGCCTCAATACCACTTGTTTCGTGGTTTCATTGCTATATAGACTGCTTGTTGAGGCGGGTATTCAAACAGGAGGAGGTTGAAATTAATCTTGAGCATGCACTGCCACGAGTGTCCTCGCAACATGAAACAAGTCTATTTCCTAGGCTCATGTTGTTTGTAGGAGCGATGGTGGAGTGGATTGGGTGACACGTACGTTGTGTTTTCTCTTGAGGCGGGGACATTGTGTCATGGGGTCGAATCCTGGCCTGCCGCAGTTTGGTATATATTATATATATATATATATATATATATATATATATATATATATATATATATATATATATATATATATATATATATATATATATATATATATATATATATATATAATATATATATATATATATATATATATATATTATATATATATATATATATATATATATATATATATATATATATATATATATATATATATATATATATATATATATATATATATATATTTATTTATTTATTTATTTATTTATTTATTTATTAACACATCGGCCGATTCCCACCAAGGCAGAGTGACCCGAAAAAGAAAAACTTTCATCGTCATTCACTCCATCACTGTCTTGACAGAGGGGTGCTTTACACTACAGTTCGCAGACAGCAACCGCTCAGTGAGGTACTACCGTCCTGCCAAGTGAGTGTAAAACAAAATCCTGTATTTGTTTTACATAATGGTAGGATTGCTGGTGTCTTTTTTCTGTCTCATAAACATACAAGAACTCAGGTACGTACATATACATGTACACGTTTATGTATACCCACTCATCTGAGTTTTCTTTGATTTTATCTTACTGGTTCTTGTTTGTATTACTTTTCCTTTCATGTCCATGGGAAGTGGAATAAGAATCTTTCCTCTGTAAGCCATGCGTGTTGTAAAAGTCAACTAAAATGCCGGGAACAATGGGCTAGTAACCCCTTTTTCCGTATAACTAACTAAAAAGAAAAAGAAGAAAATCGTCAAAGTGGGATGTATGAATGTGCGTGGATGTTGATAAGAAAGAGATGATAGTGAATGTTATGAATGAAAAGAAGCTGGATGTCCTGGCTCTAAGTGAAACAAAGCCGAAGGGGGTAGGAGAGTTTCAGTGGAGAGAAATAAATGGGATTAGGTCAGGGGTTCCTAATAGAGTTAGCACTAAGGAAGGGTAGCAATAATGTTGAAGGATAAGTTATGGAAGGAAAAGATGGAATATAACTGCATACATTCAATGATTATGTGGAGAAAAATAAGGGTTGGATGTGAAAAGTAGGTTATAGTAAGTGTTTATGCACCTGTAGAAGAGGGAAGTGAGAAGTGTAGAGGAGAAAGAGAAAGAAAGATTTTGGGAAATGTTGAGTGCGTGGGGAGTTTTGAGATCCCCAACCACAAGTAGTGGTTGGGATCTTCAAAACTCCAGTGGGTAAAATGTCGATGAAGAAAGGGAAACAGTAATTTCATGCATTGGCCAGGGAGGTATAACTTATTTTAGGAGTGAAGAAGAGCAGGATATGAGTGTGGGGGAGGTGCGTGAGGCATTACGTAGAATGAAAGAGGGTAAAGCAGTTGGAACTGAAGGGATCATGAGAGAAATTTTAAAAGCAGTGAAGGATATAGTGGTGTTTTTGTTTAATAAATGTATGAAAGAGGGGAATATACCTAGGGATTGGCGAAGAGCGTGAATAGGTCCTTTATATATAGGGAAGGAGGACAAAAGAGATTGTAAAAAAAATATGGGAATAGGTTTACTGAGTATACCAGGTAAAGTGTATGGTAGGGTTATTATTGAACGAATTAGAGGTAAGACAGAGAGCAGGATTGCAGATGAACAAGGAGGCTTTAGAGTGGGTAGGGGATGTGTAGATCAAGTGTATACATTGAAGCATATATGTGAACATTATTTAGATAAAGGTAGGGAAGTTTTCATTCCATTTTTGGATTTAGAAAAGGCATATAATAGTGGAGCAATGTGCCAGATGTTACAAGTGTATGAAATAGGTAGGGAATTACTAAATGCTGTAAAGATTTTTTATGAGGATAGTGAGGCTCAGGTCAGGATGTGTAGGCAAGAGGGAGATTACTTCCCGGTAAAAGTAGGTCTTAGAGGAGGATGTGTAATATCACCATGGTTCTTTAATATATTTATAGATGGGGTTGTAAAAGAAGTAAATTCTAGGGTGATGGGCAGAGGGGTGGGATTAAATTATGGGGAATCAAATACAAAATGGAAGTTGACTCATTTACTTTTTGCTGATGATACTGTGCTTTTGGGACATTCTACAGAAAAGTTGCAAAGGTTAGTGGACGAGTTTGGGAGGGTGTGTAAAGGTAGAAAGTTGAAAGTGAACATAAATAAGAGTAAGGTGATGAGGGTATCAAACGATTTAGATAAAGTAAAATTGGATATCACATTGGAGAGAGGGATTATGGAAGTGAATGTTTTCAGATATTTGGGAGTTGACTTGTCAGCAGATGGGTTTATGAAGGATCAGGGTAACCATAGAATTGATGAAGAAAAAAAGGTGAGTGGTGCGTTGAGGTATATGTGGAGACAAAAAAACGTTATCATTGGAGGCAAAGAAAGGAATGTTCAAGAGTATAGTGGTACTAACACTCGTATATGGGTGTGAAGCATGGGTTGTAAATGCTACAGCGAGGAGGAGGCTGGAGGCAGTGGAGATGTCGAGTCTATCTGCAATGTGTGGTGTTTTATGAAGAGAATTCGTAGTGTGGAAATTTGGAGGAGGTGTGGATTTACTAAAAGTATTAGTCAGAGGGTTGAAGAGGGGTTGTTGAGGTGGTTTGGTCATTTAGAGACAATGAAACAAAGTAAAAGACTTACAGAGCATATAAATATGTAGGGAAAGGAAGGCGGGGTAGGGGTCGTCCACGAAAAGGTTTGAGGGAGGGGGTAAAGGAGGCTTTGTGGGCGAGAGGCTTGGACTTCCAGCAAGCGTGCGTGAGCCTGTTAGATAGCAATGAATGGAGACGAATGGTTTTTGGGACCTCACGAGCTGTTGAAGTGTGAGCACGGTAATATTTTGTGAAGAAATTCAAGGAAACCGGTTAGTTGGACTTAATTAAGCCCTGGAAGTGTGAAGTTGCTTGGGATATTGGCAGGTTGGAGGTACATGTAAACTGTCGTAACTGAGAGCCTCTGCAAAGACAGTGATTATATATGAGTGACTGTGAAAGTGTTGAATGATGAAAGTTTTTTCCAAGCGCTTTCGTGACTTCTCACATTATCATGGAACTATAAAAACAAAATGTTAACAGGAAGGCATATAACGATGAGATTACACCTCTGCCACCCCACATCAACACCTGACTTTTAATGATGATATAGGTAGGTAGTCAGTGATCTGTGAAACACAGCTTATATTCTGCCCAAATATTTGTCTAATGTACCTTAAATTCTTCCCAAATTTTAATAATTTTAAATGAATCCAATTTATATAAACCAAAAGAAATATTCATATTATTTTGAAAACTGCTTTTAATGAAACATGATTCTATTATATTCCTGTAGACAATGGACTTGCTTGATACAACTTTCTAAACCTTTTTAAAATCAATTGGATGGTTAAAATCTCTCACATGAATAAACAAAGTATTAGAATCTTGTCCACTTTTAATGCAATATATATGTTGTTTTATCCTAAGTTCAAAACTTCTACCAGTTTGACAGTAAAAAACTTTATCACATATTTGACAAGGAATCTTATAGACACACCCTGCAACATTTTTGAGGGAATATTTATCAAAAGTTTTTTACTGTATCAAGAATTTTAAATGTAACTTTGATATTAAAATTCATAAGTAGAGAAGACATATCAACCAAGATTTCATGGTAAGGAACCAATATATTTTTAGTTGAATAAGGTGTTTTGTCCCTTTTTGGATTGTAAGAAGTATTTCTAGCTGATCTTCCTGTGACAGATTCAGTGCCTTCTTAAAGACAGATCTCACGAGTTCGTCATATTCACTGAGTGTTGGATTATTGAAAGAGGGTACACACCTCAAGTTAGTCTTGGCAGAGTAAGACACCTTGTGAGGAGATGAAAAGCATCATGAGTATCCAGATCATTTATTCTCTCCTCCATTCTCTTCAAGTCATTCAGTTTGTCCTTGAGGACTGTGTCGATGGCCTGATGATCGAGCGGAGTTTACAAGAGTATGCTTTTGGATGAGGAGGTAGTTGAGGCTTCAGGAAGGACTGTTTGCACAGCTGTGATTATTTCCTGGATGGTTGTGATGATTTCACACTTGGAGTGATTGAGAATGAGTCCTAATGCTTCTCCCTGTGACTTCTCCAGTTGTAGGGCCTCTAGAAGGGACTCTTCTGTACCTGCCAGTGCCATCATCCAGGTACCAGATGTTGAGCTAGCTGCGCAGGATGTAAGTTAGTTCTCTTAGTGCCAAGCAGAAAAGAAAGTGAGCGAGTGGGTCACCCTGCTGAACACCCTCTGATGAGGTGATTTCATGCTCGGAAAATAAAAGAATTGAGGATTTGCTGTAGCCAGGTGAAATAAAGGGAAAGATACTGGGGAACTACTCTCTGTGCAGGCTGGCAAGACAACATCTCTTTTTCATTAAACGCATTTCTAAAGTCTAGTTTGACTACGACGTTGTCTTCTGGTAATTTCTTGATGTAATCACTTGCTGCGGCTTCACTGCCTTGAGAGACCCCAAAGCCCACTTGGTTTGGCTGGAGTAAACTGGCGGCTTTTGTTCGAATGTTTCTTACTGCTGCCTTGGCAACGAGACGACGAAGAGTGTTACCAACATCAATGGGTCTGATACCCCCATCCTTCTTCTTCAGAGCACATAATGAGGCTACGAAAAAGAAAGGTTTAAATTCTTCTGGAATCCGTCAAGCCAGACAGTTGTTGACGAAGGTTGTTAACTCACAGTGAAGAGTTGATGCAGCTGTGCCGAGTACTGGATTTACCATCTCTTGGATGCGTTGTGGTCGAATTTCAATGTAACCTCCTGCAGATCGTGCTAGAAATTACACCCCGCTTATTAAACTTTGATTCTGGCAAAATTAACTGGTTGGGTGCTTGTATATATATATATATATATATATATATATATATATATATATATATATATATATATATATATATATATATATATATATATATATATATATATATATATATATATATATAAAGATGGCATATACAGTACACGAGGTGAGAGATACATGTCTATTACATATTGTTACATTTTTGTCACTGATTATAATGCGAAAATCTCATCCAGCTCTTCCGAGCTGGGGCGCGTGCCAGAATACAGCATGCATTACCCTCTGAACAGCAGCGCTGATTCGCTGGAACAGAAAACTAGCTTCCCCGGGATCCCTAGTTACCCTGTTGAGTCTTTTGCCCAGCTCCTTGAGGAACTTAGATGCACTCTTTCCCCATGAGCCAAGGGTCCTGAGTCTATAGGAACAAACATATAATGATGGACAAGTTCTCCATATTTTCTCGACTTCTGGGACTCCCTGAAGGTGGCAGCTGCCCCTCCTTCCTCCCGGTGTATTGGAGATAGGTATCAGCCAAGGTAGATGCACATGTGTAGTCCCACACCACCTGCTTGCCGTCTGTCCAGGCTTGAAGGGTGATACTATCTGGACGCTTTTTGCTGCCATCAGATCTGCATAGTTGGGGTGGTTCCCTTACTGCTGGGCATCCGGCTGTTGTGAGGCTCCTCTTGATAATGTTATTAACCTCCTCATGTCTTGCAATCTTTCCCTCGGATTTACGACACACAAGACCATGGTACCCGAATCGGTCTGCTGCTTCACTGCCACAAATACACCTGTGTTCGGCGAGAATAGGGGCGGCAAGTCGAAAGGCAACACCAATGCGGATGGTCTGTGGGTCCAAGCGTGTGCCAAGGCTGGAGTTGGGAACAGCCAAAAGAAAGTCCCCTGCATGAAGAGCTCTCACTGCAAGGAGGCGGGCCCTATTCTCTACTATTGGGCCATCCCAGTGCGACTGTTTGTAGTTGTTGGGGGGAGCAGGCCTGGTTTCAGAGCCTGTTAGGTTATCCCAGATCCTGGCTCCATCAACGAACTTTTGGTCATGGATTCCAATCATGTCCCTAAGATGTTCAGGGAGAATTGCTGCAACAAGCCCTCTGGATGCAATGCATGAAGACAGGAAAGCAGGTAGAGCAATCTGAGATGACTTGCGGACACCAATGCCTCTTAGTCTGACTGGGAGTGTAGCTTGGTCCCACTGCCCATCTTCTAGATAAGGTTAAGTACTTTTTGTAAAGATCTGCCTCAGGATACTGTCATATTCGTGCAGTATAAGGTTATCATATGAAGGAGCACATCTTAGGAAATATGTCAACCTGGGCAGACTCAAGCATTTTGTGGGAAGGTTCAAGGCATCATGGGTGTCAAGATTACCTATTCGTTGTTCCATTCTCCTCAATTCTTCCAGTTTCTTCCTGAGAATTGTCTCAATGGCATCGCTTCCCAGAGGTGCTCCAAGCAAGACACAATTAGTAGGAAGCAAAGAATTAGATTCCCATTCAGCTTTAAACTTAATGGAAGGGGCAAGATTATTTTTTTTAATTAATAATCAAAACTGTGATAATACAAAAGTAACATGACGGTACAACACCAAGTACCTCATAAATTCAAAACAATAAAATTATCTTAAGACTAAGGTATAGACATAACCTAAGGATGTCCTCAAACTAAACAGAAAAGAAAACTACCTAAATATGTAAGTGCCGTGATGCGGACACTTACCCTACTGAAATATGAACACATTGGATTATATGTACAGAAACGTTGAAAACAGCTACCTACAATACAATACTTGTGGCATAGTTACATCAACAGTACAAAAATAACATTGTTCATGTTTTGTATATATAATTATACTATGGTGTCAAACTATGTTAATACCACATCAAGGACTTCATAAATGCAAACGTTACTAATCACAATGAAGACAAACGATATACGGTTCACAGAGTTCGCCATCAACCTAATTAGAAAACTAAACCTAACAATGTAAGAGCCGTGAAGCTTTACCCTACACCGTATACAATCTACAAATTAAACATGTTATGGCACACCTGTAACCTGTCGTCCTATGGACTGAGACACGCACATTCACGCCAATTCACACTGAGGCCAAAATAACACAAAACACTCACTTGAGTACAAAAACACCCAACCTCACCCTAAACACCTGACTTCCCTAATACTCCAACCTATAACCATTAAGCCAGTAATTACGTGCGACCAACAAAAGTACAACATAATGATCGTTCTAAGTCGCACAAGTCCAAGACCTGTTTAGACATGTGATTGCAAAACTTGCATCATCACCACACATTACAATATATGTCCACCTGACCTCCTACCACTGTCTGCTGGACGACACGTGTTGACGCCCTATCAGGTGACACTGGAGAGAACGCACATAAACCCTAGCCATGTCACCCTCCGTATCCCCCCTGTCCAGACACCCCTGACCATACCCCCCTTTTTCGACCAGCCCTTTAATGAGATACCTCCCACCCATCCCCCCTCACCCCCCAACAGAATACCTATAGTCAATTCCCTATAACCCTGAGAGAAAGCTTTACACCATGTCCCCACATATATAATCTGATTTCTACACTTAGACCTATATATACCTGCTGCCAACGCTCGGATACGCTGTGGTCCGGGAGCCTCCCGCATTACCCACAAATTATGTATGTACTGACCACCAAATAAACTACCGCCCTACCAACGTCCTCTGGAAAAGCCCCCACCTCCAAACACAATGCCCTCAGGGTCAAACACCCCGCCCCCACCCTCCTTAATACCCCACTAAAACCCCTCCCTGACCCCCACCAACGTATCACAGAAATACAGAGTATGATACGCCGTGTCCAGGACCCATATGATCCACACATCCCATCCCTGATGATGCCCATCCTAAACAACTGTGCAACGTCGCTAAAATACCCAATAAAAACCTATATCCTGTTTCACGCACTCTTGGTGGTATTACAACT